>JAHZNE010005256.1:0-52036 GCA_027744055.1 Callyntrura sp. NNG-2020
GTAAATTTAAGGAAACAAATAATTAACATTCAATTAACTATAGCATAATTATTATTTAACGTTGGGAAGAAATAATTTAAAAATGATGAAATGATGAGTACTCAAAGCAGTAATGTTTGTTATATCAAGCTTAATACGTTTATTACAATGAACTGTGTAAGAAAACAGACACATTAGAAGCATAATTGTGTAACACATTATCATATTGTATAAATAAAACTAAAAATTAATAAAACGTTGAAAAGCGCAAAAAATAAAACAATTCATCCTGTGGGATACATACATTTTAGTGAACGTTTAACTGATTCACCGCCGTCGTCGCAAATGTATGAATGAATATCATCAACTGGTTAACTAAAATAACTAATCCTGCCTTTCCTTTTCACTTTTTTCTGTGGTGCCATCACCATCACCACCTCCACCACTGGTACCTTCCGCTGGTATGTCGTTTATGACGGTCTTCTCATCATTGTAAAAAATGCCGTACCGTTTAGACGGTCTTTTTAAGTTTGCAGTGTTTGGTGCAGGACGTGGAGCTCCACCAGCGCCTGAGATAAAGAGAAAAAAGAAGGGAAAATAAAATAAACTGGATTTTCGAAAGCTAGTTGTTAATTAAGGAAAATTTTTGAGATAATAAGTTGTTATAGACATATAGAGAGTGAGTTACCTTCAAAGATAAGCTTTTGAAGAATCATAAAGGGCGACTCGAACAGGAGTGTAGCGAAGAAGCCGACAATGAAGGACATTAGCAAATGTGCGAAGAAAAAGTTGAGTTGTGTGTACGAGTCATATCGCATTGGTTGGGAGAACCGGATATGTAGAATCATTTGCAAGTGCAGGGAAACCAAGTACACACAATAGCACAAGCGACCCAACGGCATAAACGGACTCCAAGACAGGAAGCTATTAACCAGTCCGCCGTATCCTTTTATACACGCAAATATTACCCAGGACACCACCAGGCCCCAACCCACTCGACTGAGGCCGGCGTACGCCAAGCTACCCACTTTCGGTATCTCATTGGCGGGGTCGAACCAAGGTTGGATAGAGTACAAGAGGAAGGGGGCCATGGCGGTGGACAAAGTCCAGCCTAGGATCACTACCACCTTGGGGATCTTGACTTTCTTCCCTCGGGTTTTGTGCATGAGCCAAGCCAACCATATTCCCACAAGGAAGGTTTGAATACGGGCGTAAGGTCGGATGTAAATGTGGGTGAACCATTTCCCCATACTAAAGTTAAAAATTCAGCCATTAACATATTCCTGCAAAAAATAACGCATTTCCCTCGAAATAAAAAACAAAATTCCTTTTAAAAAACGTACTCTCTGGTTGGTATCGTGGTTGGTGTAGTGTCCATAAAATGAACCATCAGAGCGGGACACGCAATAGAAAGAACCGTGTACACAGCAAGAAGAATGAGTCCAATCATTTCCCATCTCCACATGGGATAGAGGATCAACGGAGAGACAATGTAAAATTGCATGTCGTTAGCGAGATACCACGCTTCCCCTTGGCACTGTTAACAAAATAGCAACATCTCTATGATGATCCCCCTCTTTCCTTAATACACAAAAGGAGTTACATTTTTAAAACACAACCGACTTACCAGCCAACTGGTGTTCACAAAATTATTCACGTAAAGCAAGTTAGTCCACCAGTTATCATCACACAAAGTGCCCCATCGGGTCATTACCGCCCAGAATGGACCATTTCCAAGGTAGGGAATAATAGTGGCCATTATTCCAATCAGAATGGCGTAAGTGGGGGTCAGCCTAAGTATCGGGACAAAAAACCATTGCACATTGTAATTAAATGTCCGTTGCGTGTAACATATACATTAGTATATGCCACAGGGTGTCTATTGTCATTTATTACGCAAACTGGGTTGTCCGCTGCTCACCTCAAGTATCGATGAACGTACAGCATAATGATATTTAACTTTCCTTTCGTTTTATCTAGCACTTTCAATATATTATAACCCACGAGCATTCCACTCAACACAAAAAATGTGTCTACGGCAAACGTCGAGTTGATTACGGTGAGCACACTCCAATCTTCATAGACCTTGACAAACAATGTTAATTTATTATTATTATTATTGTTATTATTTTATTGTTACTGTAATTTCATTTATATAAATGATGGAAGGAGAGCCAGCCATGCTAGTTCGTTTATGATAAGCGTCTAGACAACGTTGTCGTCTTGTGGAAAGTCACACTTACTTTTTTCACGTCAACCATGTTCCACTGAGGAAGAAAGGTGAGGACGTAGTACGTATGGGCGAGAACGACCCACGCCGTACTAAAAAATCGGATTCCATGAAGACACCCCAAATCCTCCGCACCCTTGCGGGTACTCATCCATTTCCTGACGTTGGTGTACAGGGAAAACGCCATTAGATAGTTGTAAGCAGCCCCCCGTTTGGGCGGTTTGGCGACTCCGTGATTCAGCCAAAAGTCAATGACACCAGCAATAACACAAAGGGCAGTGATGGTGGAGATTAAAGTTCTAATAGTAACAACGTTTTAAAAATAGAGGGAATTTTCAAAAATGGTTTGAAATTGTAGTGGTATCAATTTATAAAAAATGATGGCATCGAAAAATCTTACATAACACTAATATCAGCGGCATCAAAGTCCGGCTTCTTTCCCACGTAGCAGGCAAGAGTCAAAGGCCAGAAAAGTGTTTCGGGTTTATCAAATTCGTATGGTATAGGTTTGCTACTATTAATGAAATCAGCTACCCCGTACATCATGGCCACACTATTTACAAGCATTTGTTGAATATCCGGCCTCTCACAAGAATTGGGAAAACAGACGCCGATAGACGGGGTAATTTGCATTCCTTCACGGTTTGCCATTAAACCCTAGGAATTAAGAAGATGATCGTTAAAATATTACCCGGAATCATGTGTGTGAAAATTTGGTATCATTTTTAAACAAAATTTATTTTTTTTACTAAAAATTCGCCTAATCCTACAGCCCCCCCTTTTCCCATACTGTCGTTTTCCCCTGGAATCATTGCTTTAGCATCGGGTCGACCTACGGGTTTTTCTTTTGTGATGGTCATAGCAGAAGCGTAGTCAGCCATAAGAACGGTACAATAGCGCCCTTCGAAATCCTCCGAGACATCTTTAAAAGCAGTGTTGCGGATCTTTAATCCTTTCACATCTATGTTAACACACTCGCCAAAGTCCCCATAAGCGTTCACGTGACCAGTAAGCACACCTTCTGGCGGCTTGCCCCAGGAATCGAACACTACAAATAATTATCTCGATTAAAATCCAATAGCACCCAATAAATACAGTTAGGAATAAATGCTACGACAACAGGGAACTGTACAAAGACTATTTATATAATCGTACTATGCAACACCCATTTTCCATCTGGACCGAACAGCTCCTTCCGTCCCACACCCTGAAATAATGCCTCAGTTGATCGCTTTATCCATTCGGTCGCATGCCCTTTGCAGTTGTTACTTTCCACTCCTTTGAAAAACAACTCAAGAAAGTTTGCGTTAAGACTTATCTTTTTGAGAAAATTTTTCATGTACTGCGGATAGATGGTGTCTGTCAGCAGCTCTGCTTCTAGTTCTCCACTAATGGAATGTCCAAAACGAGGGTTGGTGTGCATAAATTTGAGTAACTCAAGAACATCCTCGTCCCCGGTACCATTTAAGCTTTGGCTAGCATTATGCAAATCACCCGGAATCACCGATCCGTGGCCGAGATTTACAGAAAGGAGGAGAAGGGTAAAGGAGAGAAAACCGACAGATCTAAAGAAGGGCTTCATTTTGATTCCCGTTAAATTTTCCTTGAAGAATATGTCCCTTTTATAGAAATTATTATTCCGTTCGTTCCGCGTTCATTTCTTCTTCACGAAATAGAACGGCCCACTAAAAGAAGGAAAATTGGTGAACACGCACAAAAAATGGAGAAATGTATTCACTGTTTGGTAGTGCAAACCGTTCCTCTCTCGTGGACAATTCCTGGCTGACTGGTTTGGGTGAAGCTGATAAAAGCCCGTTTAATATTCCTAATCGTCACGAGAAATAAATGAGTGGGAGAGTGTTTGTGGCTGAGAACATTTAATTGTCATCATGGAAAGCCCGTGTCGAATCAATGAATCTAATCAAATTGATTTCAGGACGACCACGATGATGATGATGATGATGCCAAACTTGTGTATTTATATATAATCAAACGACATGTAAATTGCAAAAATCTTCTTCCTCGGCTCTTAAAATACGCTCACTTCAACTCATGTTGCGACGTGGGGCAGACGTGACGAAAGGTAACCAGTGATGCTTAAATCCCATAAAAAAATTATAGTCGTTTGGTGGCAGACTTTTTACGTTTTGCTCATTTCATTAAATTTTATATACGCAAAATTATTACCCTCTTTCCATTTATTTCAAGGTTATACCTGACCAGTGTCTATTGTCTTAAATTATGGTAATTTTTTATGTTCTCATTCGATAGATTAAATTATGTGAAAAGGGTTATTACCCGTCAGTACACATGTTAAATTACTGCATACTTGCCATAATATGAACCAAATATTAGCCAAATTTTGAAATTAGCGCCAAATATAAAATATTTATTTAATTACTTTTTAAGTAGCGGTAAATTTATTACCGGTGGTGGATAATAATTTGTATAGGCCCAACGGAGTCCATTTTCTCCAAAAGTACAAGATATATTGACTTTTATCATTTTCATACGTACGGTGCTCCTCGTTTTCTGACGACATCAAAGGATCAATATTGAACATATTGAAGAATGTTGCCAGTGGAAAAAATTAAAATGATTTTGTATTGCTGCATACAAAGTACTTATTATGCGATGTACTATTGTTATGTAAGCGAGCTGGTAATGACATTGAGCCTGTCACAATAACATTAAAATACATTCAATTTTATTTTAACTATCATCGTATATATTGCTACATGACATGCCTATAATAAGAATGTGCGCTTATCGCTTGTTCGATACTATTGACTATTTCCATTATCGTCGTCATTATCTTTGTCACACCAAGCCATTTCTACAATCGCGATCTACAAGTCATCGTGTCATGTCAATAATACAGTGATGAAAAACTTACGCATGCTCGTACTTTAATACGTGGACGCATTATCACAAAATTTGCAATAATGTGCCTATAAAATTCCTCAAATATTGATAACCCTAGACAAGGTGGCATGTATTTACAGAAAAAACGGGACAGAAAACAAATATCATGGGTAATTTTACACTGATTTTATATACTTATTATTAAGTAATAGCTTGCAAAGATTTTATTCCCAATTATCATGTGACATAAGTGGCCACTAGTGGCCAGTAACTCAATCTCTGTTTTTGATCGGAGATCAAGGAAGAAAACCAGAGGTGGGCAAGGGAAGGTCCAGGGAACCCGGGCACCTCGGTAATTTCCGGGAACCTGGGCACCACCGTATTTTCCGTGAACCTGGGCACCACCGTATTTTCCGTGAACCTGGGCACCACCGTATTTTCCGGGAACCCGGTCACCACTGTAGAATTCAGTGTGTTTATGGTGCCAGGTTCGCTTTGTTCAATTACGTTTCATTCTGCATGTAAAAAGGACGCATACGATTGGAACCAATCACCATCCGAAAAAATGTGTAACGGACAAACCTGTGATTGGTTCCTTCCTTTTACATGCAGAATGGAACGTAATTGAACAAAGCGAACCTGGCACAATACACACACTGAATTCTACAGTGCCGGGTACCACGGTATTCTCCGGGAACCCGGGCACCTCTGTGTTTTCCTGGAACCAGGGGGCCTCATAACATCATACTCCGGGAACCTTGGCCTGTATTCCCGTTCCTGGAGTTTTCGGAAACAGAAATAAGGATGAGATTCCCGCCCATCTCTGAAGAAAACATGTACATAATTTAGTACACACTACTGTGACTACTACATGCCCGCTAAGGTTACGGTTTCCATATAAGCTTATTTACAATGTTAATGAAGTAAAAAAATTAAATTTTCGACAGGAGTTCAAAGTTCTAATCAAGAGACGTTTGAATCTCCGTCTTTAGTATTTCTACAGGGGTTTTAACAAAACATTTAAATAAAACAAAACAACGACAATTAACTATTTCCTGTTATTTTAAAGGCACTCATTGTACCTATGTTTGCCTTTATGTTTATTTGTGTTCAAGACAAGATGTATATCTATTGTCAACTGCAGTAAACAAATTTACCTGACTGAGAGTTAATGTAAAAGCTGTGTGTACAACACTTTTACACGTTCAAAGTACAAATATTACTACTCGCTCTAGTATTCAAATAACGTAATACTATTATTAACTGCAACCGACGTGGCGAAAACCTATATAGTTCTCTGATTTCAATTGATTTCGGTTGTAGTCACCGACACACCGCCGCTGCACTCGTAATATCACCTCTTTTGTCATTTCATCACCGTTGTCAATAGATAATAATATCAATCGATAACACAAGTCTATATATACATACATACATACACACTTGTGTAATGTTTGCATATTTACTCTTTACTCATTCATCCGATCATGATATACGATGATATACCATACCAGAAGGAGCAGCGCGTAAATGATATTGTTCCTTACTTATTATTACCCACCAGCAATGTGTCAACAGGGGTGGTGGTGGTGATAAAAAAAATCGATCCGATTGTGACTATTTCTCCCATCTCACGACGGAACCACGTAGTGATCCTCTGTTCAATCGCATTGCGTGCAGCTGCCATTTAACTGATTAATTTCATATGACCTTCCTAAATTATTTGTTTGTGTATTTAAAATTTCCGATTCGTCATCCTCTCCAATAAATCTGCAGTTGTTTTTCTTGGAATGTTCCCCTGCCTTCCTAGGTTTACATGCGATGATAACTTTCTTAACAGATGTCCTTAAATAATTATCAGCCTAATTAATTATTTTGACTGATTCCCGCGTGACCAAACTAGTCGTCTCTGTTTTCTGGTCATTCAGCCTACCTTGACATTCTTTGCACACTTTTATCATCAAACACTGTTCTTCGTTGCAAGTTCAAAACGATGACGACCCATTCAGTTAAGTTGTTATTTTACGTTTTGATCATCGCTCACAATTTCAGGGAGAATCATCGTCATCCCACACTTTAATTCCACTCATTCGATTTGTATTGATTGATTATTTATGGTCGTTCACGGGGATTTTTTTACGATCCCGTGTTTCATGTTATCATCATCCGCCGCGAAACGCTGCCATCCGCAAAATGGTAGACATTTACATGACCATATTTATCGTTTTTATTGCGCCGAACACAATTACATTATTCTGTAACAAAAAGCTGCCAGAAAACTGGTAAAATAACGGCAGCGCCGACTAAAAAAAATTTATTTCATTGACGCGAGTATCATCATGAGTGACATGTTATTTTACACAGGCTTTATACATTGTAAATTACCGGGGCAAAACGAGATAAAGAAATAATGCACTTCTTCTACTCAACCTTTCCCATTCATTTTTTTACTTGGGCAATAATCGGAATGACACAAAACATGATGGTTGACGAGCATAGTGACATTTTAACATAAAAGCTTTTGCCCTTTGCACTTTTATTCAATTGCAACAACTGAAAACTACACGTTTTAAATGTTAATCATCCTTCTCTCCTCTTCCCAGCTGGGCTGCTCAAGTGTCGAACTGATAAGGAACTATATTTACGAAAGGGAAGATAAAATGTGAAATAGTTTGTGTGTAGACAAAAATTAGGTGGTGCTGCTGGTTACTCAAGTCATCCACGGGGAAAAACCTGACAGGGGGCAATGGTGCGAAGGCAGAGAAAAATAGATGCTCCAACGTTTACGGAGATTTCTTAAATAACACCATAACACTTAGGTACATACCGCCGTAATTTATGACTACATGTTAACCCCAACAAGCCCAGCACCAAGTTAAATCCGGTATGGTAGGTGTCTACTACATCACGATTACCTCATCAATTATTCTTTATGTCAATTAAAAATCAATTATTGACGAGGCCGTCGCCAACATCAACTTTCGCCCGGGGAGAATAAACTCTGTTGGCTGGAGGGAAATGAGGATGATGATAAAACAACCCAACTGGACCGAGACGATTTTAAAAGAGCTGCTCATTTATTTGCTTATTTTGCAAGCCGGTGATGTACATACATGTTAGTTGTCCGCTGGTGAGTAACAGTTCCCGTTTCTTAACAGTTAACACCAGAACGTATGTAAGTAAATAGTGTTTCGCACACATATAATAAATAGCACGATCAACATTAATGGTTGAACATTTTGATACGGTCGACAATCACAATAATAATAATAATAATAATAATAACAATATTATTATTATTATATTATTATTAATAATACTTAATAACATGATATTTAATATAATAACATCGATATATATATATGTATACGTATATATCTATATTTATATATTAATTTCCATATTGCTTATGTAGCTATAGGTAGGCTCATAAGTAGCGGGGAATGTATAGGTATATTTATTATTTTTAAATGGTATTCGGATTTATAATTTTTGATAGCCAGCGTATCTGAAAAATTTTTTCGCCTCATTTTGAAACGAATACGTTTAGTTGAATAAAATACAGATTCTCCATACTTTCTTTTGTATTTAATAGTATATATCTGGTATTGTATAATTTTTTTATTACCCTGCTCACATTTATTAGCAACAGCAATTGTAACGCTAGCCGAATTTAGTTGTATTTTTTTTATAAAAGTATGGTTTTGTTTTATAAGGGGAAGGTTTCATAAGGAAGGTTCTAGGCAGCTATGATTTATTTGGGTAGAGAGAGAGAGGTCTGATTTTTTAAATGTGTACTTATTGTAGTAATTATGTGTGTATGAAATAATGATAAATTTTCGAGGGAGTTCTAATTAGCGGTAAATAATACATAAGATGTGTGAATCTTGTGCACCGTATTTTAAGTTAGCCTGTGGTGGTATCATTTTTATGTATAGGTATATTTAATTTTTCAGGGTAATTGTAGTCCGTGGGTGACAGCGTTTCTTTTTTGGCCTGACTGACTGTTGTGCTCAGTACGCTAAATCACTGCTCTTGTAAAGGTAAGAGTACCAGTAAAAGACGTTGATACAGAGAAAGGAGAGAGGGAAGAAGATGCGCGCAAATTTGTCAACTTTCGAGACAGAGTTGACGTTTTCCAACTCCATCTGTTTCCGATGTCTCAGCTTTTGGCGACGTCTTTTGTTCGCCTGCCCGCAAAAGTTCCACGCGGAATCTCGGCGATGGTGCTGGTGAAGATCCATGCCGTGGCGGGGTTGTGCGTGCTGTTGGGGGCATCCCGGAATTACTGAAGGAGAATCCTCGCCGCTGCCGCCGAGGCCGCTGCCGTTGTTGATTTTTACTTGGGGTGGGGGTGGTATCTCAATTATCGCCATTTGTTGCATTTGGCCCATCATCATGGAAGAGGAGCAGCCGCTTCCACTTCCGCTAGCAGTTGCAGCAGTGTTGCTTGAATGAGCGGGTTGAAGATTATGTCGAAAACTACCCCGGCCCCCACTGCCCCCACCGCTGTTGCTGCTTCGGCCCCCGTGTCTAAATTCATTGTCGGTTTCGTCTTCGCTCTCTTCGGAGGAGGAGGTTTCATTGAAGTACACCTCGCCGGAACCGTTTTTCGTAAAGTAGTGAACCACGGCAAACTGACACATTCAAAAGAAGATAAGGGACATCACTAGTACAAAATCAGATTGACTAGATCGTTAAGCTAGCAACAAATTTAACGTAAGGAGAAGGTAAGCACCTGTACAATCGTAGCAAAGATAAAGGCGAAGGACAGAAATACAAAAAAGTCCAAAGCAGTTGGGTACGGTACTTTTGGCAGGTCCGTTCTCGCTTCCAACCCGAGAAACGTCATGGTCAGTACAGTGGTCACGCCTGTGTTGGACAGAAACCAAAAAGAAGAAAACTTAACGACACAACACTGTTCAAAAACATACATTGAGCACGTGGAGGTATTCGCACATTTCATGCGAATTTCATTTGACGTTAATTTTGCCCTACTCCAATTCCCTATCTTCACCCCGTAACTTCCCAGAGACTCCCACAGAAAATCCCGTTTCAGAACAAAAGTCTCCTTTCATAAAAAAAAACTTTTTTTCTTCTCAAATTCCTCAAAATATGCGCATACCTCCACGTAGAACATGATTCAGTAGTATTTCTCAGTCGATAAGTATATTTTTTTTATGTCAGGAAAAGACAGGTAAAAAGGGAAATTATTAACGCCAGATCTTCAAGCATCATGGATTGTGACAAGTCCGTCCACATAAAAATAGATCTACAGTCTACCCATATTTAAGACAACATCTCTACATAATAATATCCCGTACATTTTCTACTTCTAAACTCCCACATTTGTGAATGTGACTCGAGCTATTATTATTATTATATCTCTTTTTGGACTGACTTGACTTTTAGTATGTCAAAACAAACCGCACAAAACAAAGTACTTACAACAATGCTCTCGACTTTACTCTGTCTGACTGACCGACTACACTATTATACGGCACCAATAATAAAAAAAGACTGGTTAATTCCGCCACCGGTGCGGTGATGTTACAAACTACTACGCTACTTTTTAGTGCAAAAAAGCAGAAAAAGAAAGACGTTGTTAGTTGTTAGAAGTAAGTTGTGTTGGGAACGACAAGGTTAGTACAACACACTAAATGGCAAACTATCTTACGTTTTTTTTCTACAAAGAGGTACATATAATTGTTTGTGTGACTCTCATCTCAAGGCAAAAAGTAAAGAATGCTCACTAAGATTGACGCGATCGGCTGTCGCCTCTCTATTCAACCAGAAGGAGACCCAGGACAGAACCACAAGAAGAGTACATGGTCCATATACTTGAATCAGGAAGTTACCCATGTGCCTCTGCAGATGGAAACTGACCAGAAGACACGAGTACTGTCCTGTGCAAACATACATACAGAGAGAAGAGAAGAGAACAAGAGAAAAAAAAATTGATGAAAAAAACCGTTGTCATCTTAGCCTGTTCAGCTGCCTGTGTGTGAGTGCGCGAATCTTCGCTTCGGTATACACACCGCGATGGTGACCAGACTGGCCAGTGACCTAACTACGAAGCGACGCTCTGCTCTTTGGGGTGCTTAATATTTTAGAGAGATTTTACTACAACTACACGCTAACTTACTTGTGTCCATTAATTTTCTTCTATCTTTCTACCACTTCAAAAAAAAACAACAAGACTGGAAGAACGGCAGTACTACTACGAAACGTTCCAAAACAAAAAGTCAGTATGGTTGTTAATTTAGAGAGAGAGATAGAGATAGAGAGAGAGAGAGTTCAATTAATTAATAAAATTACTACTCTCGTACTTGGATTACTAATGTAGTGAGTTGGACCAGTGAGTGACTTGACTGGAACTAGTATAGTTTCTTTGGGTCATTCATTCTTGTCATCACTACTACCATGGTCGTCCTAGTACTCATAAGCGTAGCGAACTGAACCGACTTACTCAAAATGGAAGTGACAAATTCACTTAAAATTCACACAGACCTGTTCTCTTTTTTATGTACGTTCTCTTTGTCGTCTTTCCTGGAGGAGAGGCGGGGAGGAGACGAAGAAGAAGTGTGGGAGGCCAAGGAGACGGAAAGGAGGGAGAGAGAGAGAGAGGGAGAGAGAGAAGGATCACACAAAACGTAATCTTGGTGGAGGTATAAGAGAAGGAAGGAGGATCCTCTTAAGGTGTCACAGTTTATTTGTAATTTTTTTCTATTATTAATCATAGCAGTAGTTTTACTCTGGTCGTGATTATCATTAATTTTGTTATTTGTATGTTTTGTGTTTCGTTAGGTGCTGTTGTTTTGTACTTTTTGTTCTTGTCCTGTTTATTTTGCGCTTTTCGTGCAAAATTAAATGTCGGTGTGTCGGGGGTGTTGGTGGCAAGTAAGTGTGTATAGAGAGAGATAAGGATGTGTGGGTGTGGGCGGGTGTTTGTGTGTAGAACTAAATCGAGTGGAGTCTTACCAAGTGTGACTCTATCAGCAGTGGCCTCACGATTAATCCAGAAAGCCACCCATGACACAACAACAAGGAGGATGCAAGGAAAGTACACCTGGAGCAGGAAATAGCCCGTGTGTCGTCGAAGATAGAAGTACGCCTCAAGTACGCTACGCTCACCTTTTATAGGCACTCACCAATCAACACTCATTAAGTATGGTGTAGTAGTAAAGAAACAGAATTTTTATTGTTCGAGAGAGGTAAATAAATTGAGAAAGATAAAAAAAATAAAGATGTCAGAATCATAATTAATATTCAGTAGCGTTAATTGGCTGTTACGTTGCGAGCTTTTAAGATAGTTGCTGGCAACGTATCTGCCGGATATAATCAAAAATAAGGAAGTGTAAAAAAATATGAAGAAAAACTACAAAAAATGAGTAGCAAAAAAATTGGACATTATATATTAGCTCTTCCTGCAAACAAGTTTCAAGTAGCCCCAAAAGTGCAGCAGCCATTTTTGCGAGCAACTTTACCTCTTTACGAAAATTAGTAGTAGAGTATATGTATGTATAAAAAAAAGTGCAGAGCGACACACTTTTTTGCCGCTGAACTTGTCGTACTTCTGTAACTCACCGGATTTTAACGTATCAGTGGCATTTCCCGACGGGGTGGAGATGAGATCAAACTGTGACATTTTCATGTCTGCTGCAATATCCACAGGCTTTGTGGCATTCGCCTTCCATCGGTATATCACATCACGGGTTGTATAACCAACTAGGAGGAAGTCAAGACAATATCGGAAATAAAAAAAATTGAAAGTGTTGACACACCACCTTATCATCACGGTTATCATTAAAAATAATGGCAGGTTGATTATCAATAAGATATTTTTTTCTTTTTATTCACTACGGAGGAGACCACAAAGTGTATAGGAAATACGATAAAACCGAACACAAAGAAACACACAGACAAAAGCGCGCCTCAATGAACTGCATACTATTATCACGGGAAGAGAATTTGTGGTAATAATAATAATAATAATAATAATAATAATAATAATAATAATAAGGCATAAATAATAACAATATATTACTGACGCTACGTCTGCATCCCAACGGAATAATAGGATAACACTCAATTGGTTATAGGTATATGCTCATCCCCACTTCTTCTGTGCTGCTCCTCTCACAGGAAAAACAATTTACGGCCACAGAGAGAAAAATCAGCCACCCGAAAAATTGTTCGCTGACTGTATCAACTTACTGTTAATAACCATAATTACAGGCGAGGACCCACCAACAACCTCAGAGAATGGGACAACTTCAGGGTTTCAAGTTGTTGCTGTTGCTCGCATATCATCAATCGGTCCATTAACTGCCCTAATGAAGAAGACTGTTGTAGCGAGAGGGGGAGCAAAGGAAAGGAGAAAGCCTTTTCCTATTATTACTACGTAACTCCTTTAATCGGATTTGCTTCTATTTTTTTTTCTTCATGGCGGCAAACTCATCAAAATGAAATAATAATAATTATTTACAGCTGTCGTGAGTGCGGATAAAGTGTGTGCTGGCCGAGAAAACGAGAAGCGGGGAAAATACGGGTGTATAATAAGAATATCCGCTTATTAAAAATCGTTGCTATTCTCTGGAGTCGATTCTCTTTCTATCGCTCGTAAATTTAACCCGTGTGTTTTCTTCATCCATCCTGGTATCAATGTATCTCACTCTTTGAGAAAGTAACGGTATAAGATACTCTCCTTGGTTAGAGCAGTGTCGGGGCTGCACATAAATAATGTTGTCTTTGTATTACTTGTTCAGGTAAGTCCCACCGTCCGTTGGACTGTACGACCAGTTGCGACCTGCCGGCAGTATTTAAATAGTCAGGAACAAAGGCAATTCGATATAACATAATCATACTGCTGGCAGTAAAGTGACTTCAGGTTGGGGTGTCATGCGAATCACTGTTGACTATATTCCGGATTGGCTGTTACCGTAGTCCTCGTCGTGTTTCTTCTTTTGTAAATAATGCAGTCTGACCTCGTGATAAATAGCAGTAGGTCACCTACCGTCAACATGCATAACCCCCAAAATGGAAGTTACGTATGCACCAGACTATTGCATGAAGAGAGCACCGCCCACACAATTTCTGCAAGACCACTGGGGCAATGTAAGACTTTCCTTTTCCTTCCCAAATTTGGTCTTTGATTTATTTCCCGTGAAACTTCCTTACAGCTTTAACAAGAACACCGGTTCTCCTTCTATTTTTTTTCTTTCTTCCCGAAAGAAAACACACGGTATGACTACCGCTTATACCTACCTACATCGCCTCTTCCCTTGTGTTCCTCTATTTAATTAGAAAGGAAGAAAAAAAGAGCAGAAAGAAGGTTCCCTATATTTATGGGCAATGGAGATGAATAAATAATGATACAAGTAGTTGTTCCTACAATGCGGGTTGCACGCGGTGTTTACTACTCATCCCACACATTCTACCCTGCCTTCTTCTCTTTCTTCCAGACTCGTCTGTAAACATAACCAACCGCCCACAATAGTTATGGTTTTCATCCTCATTCTTCCTTTCAGTAATCATCATCCGCTCATCATCATCACATCTCCGAAATTAATAATAAACTGAAATGACAATTTTTTTCCTCTCTCCCGTCTCCCATACAATGCCTACGTTTTACTACCGCGACTTATCAAGGCTGGCTGAGTGGTTGGGGCAAGAATATTGAATACATACACGGCGCATCCCTACATAGTGTACTTAGCTGTTAACGGAGCGCGGTATAAGACGCCCACTGTTTCTCCCGCCCCATTTTCCTGTACTCCTTCTCGTCATAAACGTTTATATTATTCAAAACATGATAAAAACAAGTGAAGCAAGAAATAAGGGGACAAATAGGACAAATAGTAGCGTATATAAACCCGGGAGTTTTTTTATGACCACTAGTCAACCTCTTGAAGTCCCTATTAAACTATTATTTTACGGCGGTAAACCAAATAACAATGCTCCATTTTTACGACGTAGTTTTTTCTCTTCTGGCCCCTCATATAAGTAGGGAGGGAGAAATTTTTCTTAGGGAAAAAAGGAGGCTACCCTCCCCCAGAAAAATACAACAGCCATGAAACGTCAAGCCAAAACGCCTTCCGGTTTTGGCGGCGGCAGAGTGGTGATGTTATAGCCGTTTGTGGTCGTTGTAGAGATAGTAGGAGCGTCATTAAAAGAAATAATAAAAAAATGTCATTTTTTTCTTTTGCTTCTTCTCGCTGTCTTTTTTTTTCCTGGGAAGAGACGACGATGATCAAGTGGCTGCTGGAAAAGCTACTATACATCATCATCACCACGGCTAATAATGCCGGTAGATATACCTAACGCTTTCCGGTTGTATGATGATCAACAGCGGTGGTTTGGAGGTCGTCTGGGGAATATGGAAGTTTTTTATCTTTTTAAATGTAACCCTACTTTTGCTGCTTCGGTGGATATTTAAATACTAAATACTCGGCGGAGTATGGAGAGGAGGAAGACTGCGTATTACATAGAGTGCAGCAGAGCAGAAGGAAGAGAAGAAACTCGGTCTCCTCTCGCTCTCTCTCTCTCTCTCTTGACTCTAATCGTTGTTGTCGTTACACTCCAGGACAAGCTTAATGATGGCAAAAATGTTGGAAATGACTATTACGACTATTGCATCTATAATCCTTGTTGATGCTCCCATTTTCCCCCCGCGCTGCACGGACACTTATATGTGCATTATATTGGCAGAATCAGCGTAAACAGCATTTTTCAAAAAAAGGAAACGATATACGGTGAAACAATAAAAAATGGAGAGACACGAACGACTATGGGGAGATTACTGGAGGAGAGAAAGAAATAAGGAAAAAGGGGGGAAACAGCAAGCGAGAGAGGGGGAGATCAAGGGGAACTTTACCATATCGACTTCCGAAATTGGACCCATGCTCCGGACCATTATATTGATCTCGACCTCTAATGGCGTACCTACAAAGACACAGAGAGAGAGAGAGAAAATAAAATGATCAGGGCAGTGTGTAGTTTCAGTTTCATTCATTCAATATTGTATTATCATCCCTGGAGAAGAAACAAACACGACAGGGGAGGGAGAAAGGTAAAGGCACGACACAGAGGACTTCTGTACAAAAGAAAAGATGCCCGTGTGTATGTGTGTGTGTGTGTGTGTGTGTGCGTACGTGTGTATAATGTGTGTACAGCATATGTGCCAGTATGTTGATTTGGTGTGCACCTGCTTGTAAAACGATAGCTGAGTGTGTAACTGATGTCAAGAAGCAAGGTAAAAAGGTTCAATCAATCACGCTTTGAGAAAAACGTCTTGATGTGATCATCTCTCTCGTAAATGCAGGAAGAGAGAAAGGAAGAAGAGAGAGAGAGAGAGGGATGCTCGACAGGACACACTCATTGTCCTCGTCATCATGAATACATACATAACTTATTTGCTTTGCATTACAGGATAACAGGGCGTAGGCACACAACACGGTCGACATCATCGTCTTCCACTTTGTTCGACCACTACTGTCATCATCGTGATCATCATCATCGTCGTCGTCGTCAGTTATCGCTGCTTTTGCTATTATCAGAGCTCACCTGTGCTCCCTGAAGAATAGGTCTCTCTCGTCGTCATCAAAAGGAAAAAAAATAAGGGTAAATAGGTGGGCTGGTAATTTTGTTTGTTGTACGGAAGGAAAAGAGCTGGGATGTAAGACAGGTTGTTTTAAACAGTGTATAGGTATGTACAGGAGGTATGTGTTTGCACATACCACCATTATGTAAGGACGGAGAACGGAGCGAGAGAGAGAGGCGGGGGACAATGGGGGAAGGTAGGGGAAATACTTGGGAGTTTTACCGGTAACGGTGGAAAAGAGAAAGTAGGGTGGGAAGAAGAAGAAGAAAAAAAGAGGAGATTCTTTTTAGGAAGATTCTTTTACGAATACTTCTTCCTTACGAGGAAGGTGTATCTTCTTGATTATGAAGAAGATGGAGAAAGGAGAGGAGGGGGGCAGGGGGAAGGATAGAAGTACGGAAGAGAGTTGTATGGTATACAAGAAGGGGAAAATGTATGTAGAGACGAGAGACAAACTGTCAAACAAGAGGGGTCTCCTTTTGCCCTTTCTCTCTTTTCTCTCTTGGCCTTCTCTTTGCTCTTAACTCATCTGCCAATGATGTTGGAGAGAAAGTGATTGATTTCCCCTTTTGATGATGATGACGATGAAATTGGCAAGCATGCTTTTCACATGTCAAAGTTGAGTTACAATCAGAGAGCGAGAGAGAGAGAGAGAGGATGAAGCTATAAAAACGAAAAATCAACAGAAATCTTCTTCATTTTCGTGTACCTCTCGGAAAAACCACGAGGGAACTAAACTTTTCCTAAGATAATAGGCCCTATTTCTTGACAACGTCTCTCTCTCTATCTTGTTCTCATTTAATTCTATTTTGTTTAAAACACTCCACTGCACACATTTTCTCCTCTTCGCTAAATTCTCCTCTTTTTAAAAAACGGGAAGGCTTCATTGAGCCTCTTACATCTTCCACAATTCTTTACACGTGCACTAATCATTATTTTCCTTCTTTTATCATCGTCACCATCCTCCTCTATCTCTTCATCCTTTTCCCCCTTTCCCCCTCTTGGCACATCAATTTCAATTATAACTTGTGTAACCAAGGTCCTCATCATCAGGCAGTAGATTGGCAGCAATCTCATTCAGGTACAACCGACTTTTGTTCCCCTTCTCATCACCATTATCCCCAGNGCAATCTCATTCAGGTACAACCGACTTTTGTTCCCCTTCTCATCACCATTATCCCCAGTTTTGCTTCTTTTCCCCCTCCCTATTCTCCTAGCTAATCTCTGTAAAAAAAATTTCCTCCTCACAATACATCTGTTCTCCCCTCCACAAAGTGTATACCTCTACACTCCACATCCTTTCCCTACATTTCCTACCCGGGTACGGTAAAACCGTTTCTCCAGTCACACTTTTAGTCTCCAGCCGCCCTACTAGTTTATTTTATTTCCTCGCGAAAAAGTTTCTTATCTAAATGGAAAATCAGATTGAATTAAAACTTTAATAGATGATGGGCACCGTAAACCGAGAAAACGAGTCCGCGCGAACGGAGAGAGAAAGAGATAAATAATTCGGAGTCAGGGACACTACCCCCACTCATAATAAAAAGTAGCCCTACTACATTATGCATAGATACACACATATTCCTTCCCCATTTATTCCACTCCCTGCCTACCTGCCCGGATGCCTATAATTATAGAGCGGGAGAGCTCTTATACGACCTCTTATCCTCTATTGGCACAAGTGCCTTAATTTGCGCATCATCATACATCTTCTTCCCATAACCCGTTCAATGGGAACTTTAGCAGGTGCCTTTCCCCCTTTTTCCACTTGCCATCTTTCTTCTCTCCTTTTTTTTACCTCCCTCATCTGCTCATTGGGACTATAAAACACGTTCAAAAGATTCAGACGACGTGATGAGAAGAAAATTTTAAAGTCTACATTTGAATATTGGCCTGGATGGAACGGTCCTCTTTGAGCAAATAAAGTAGCAAGGTGATATGCCTACGTATGTATGCATGCATTCTTCTCTTTTTTTCAGCCTTTCATTTGAAAGCAGCCTATTAGACGACGAGAATCAGCATCCTTTTACCGTTATAACCGTGAGCTTTTTTTTCTAACTAACTACCTTGTTTTGACAGCAATGGGGAGCAGAAGGAGGAGAAGATTTTTTTAAAAAGTTCACTTTTATATTATTATTATTATTATTATTTTCAACGCTGTTCATCAGTTATTCAGTTGGTACCCCATTAATAAAATAAATCTCCCCTTTGTTTCGCCCCGACCACGTTTGCGTGTGTACGCGAATGTACTTTGAGAGATGATTTTCCGTGTCGCTGTACAAAATGCTTCCCACAATTAACTAGTACACGGTATTTGCGGGGGAAAATATTGAAATGTATAAATCTGTTCGCGCACTAGTTCAAGCTTCTTAAAGCATTTTTTCGTCTTCTGTACTTTCCCTCGCTTTCTTTCCATCTTTCTCTTTTGGTGTGTCATGATGTGTACCATCTTTTTCTCCTTTGCTTTCCTTTTTAGTCGGCTCCCTCTCTCTCTCTCTCTCTCCCTCACTCCTTGATCCAAGAGAAAACGGGGAAAGAGTAAAACTTTCTCTTTTCTTTCATTTAAAAACACAATTCAAGCATCTTTCTCAAAAGCCTTGAGATAGAAGAAGGGTAAGGAGAAGAATAAAAGGGAGTAAAAATGAAAGAAGATGACTAGTAAAGAAGAAAATCTCCAGAAGAAGATGAACAAGTAGAGAAGAACTAGTAAAAGAAGAAAAAAGAGTTAAAAAATACCAATATGCCACCAGTGAAAAGTGTGGGTGGCTCTGTGTGTGTGTGTATGAGTGAGAGTGTATATGAAAATCCCCTGACATATAACAAGCAGTCCGTACAATATGTAAAGTTGTACTCGTAGAGTAGTATGTGGTGGTAGTAGCATTAGTAGTGGGAAAGAGAGTGTTAACGACATATTATCAAAATTCCAACTACTCTGTCTCTCCTCGCACATTTTTTCTCAGTATTTTTCTTCTTCTTCTTCTTCTTTACTGTAATATGATGAGAGGAGAACCCGTAGTAGTATTTTTTTGCGTCATGTTTTCTCGTCGTGACTGTAGTACCACTATGCATGCATAAAATTGCTTTTTATTTTATTTTTCTCCCACAACAAATTCCTCAGTTGGTGGCGATTGCGGTTGCATTTCCAAAAGGAATTCATTTCTACAAAGAGAAGAGGGGAAGGGAAGGGGGGCAAAGGGGAGGTATTTTTGCACTTTGCAAACGTGTAACAGTAATTTTCCCACAATGTGGACCAATTTTACCATCACTTCGCGTAACTAAAAATGTCGATTCTCTCTCTCTCTCTCTCTCTCTCCAGTACAACAGCACAGCTTATCATTATTACACTTTGTCATTCCTCTTCTCTTCCCCGGAGTTTCGACAGGACAGACTCCCTGAAAATCATAAAACTCCCATTTTCCCTATCTACATCTTCTCTTCTCCCAAATTAACATTTTGCTGATGCCGACGATCATACTGGGAGGATGACGCTGATACTGATACAAAAAAGTGTGATGATGAGCCAATCAATTTTGGACCACATCAACGTACCGCCTACACGCACGCCAAACCCCTAATTTTCTAAAACAGTGATGCTCGATCCCCCTCCACAATTACTTTTTTCGTCGATAATAACCTCCAAAAAACGAGATAATGCTGTGTTGGTGCATACCTACATTAATAAATAAACCTCTCACTGCAGCAGCAGTAGCAGCAGCAGCTGATGCTGCTGCTGTTACAAGCTGTTAACTACGAATAAGTAGGTGGTGGTGTGGTGGCACGTTGTAATTTATTTGACACTGCAGTGATAATGGTAGTAGGACATCCCTGCAAAAAAGGTTACAGATTCGTGTATTATTCAAATAGGCAGACGGCAGACCGAGAGAGAGAGAGAGAGAAAACGTACGGCCCTGGTGCTGCATGCCCGATACTACTGACGAGGCTCCCGTAATCAATGATGAATGGAAGGAAAGTAGCACCCCATCAGCGGCGGGAGCAAGAGGAAAAGAATCTTTTACTCACTCTCAGGAAAATCCGGCTAAAAACTACAGGCTCTTTCTCTTTAATTCGTTTTTCTCTCCCGTCTACTCTCTCTCTCTCTCTGCTAATATACTTGACTGCTGACTGGAAAGAAAAGGAAGAAGGACATGCAGAGAGAGAGAGTAATGATGTTAATGACGTTATTGATATCTCCCCGAGTAACTCGCATTGCACATCTGAAAGGTTCCTCCATTTACCGCTCAGTAATGTGAAAGAGTGTAAGGCTCAATGTATGATAAGCTTCCCGTAAAACGGGGAGAATGTCGGGTAATAAATGAATGAAAAAGGTGGATTACTTTTTAAGTATTTACTTAAATAGGCTTAAACGGCCTGCTAAGTAGAGAGTGATGATGACGATCACAACGACGAGAACAATGATCGTGATGATTTTGTCGACAATGATGCTGCAGCTGAGCATGATGATCCTCTGTGAGCTTCACACCAAAAGGAGAAAGCTAAGAGAAAAGACAGGAACAAGAATGGGGGTGGGTGTGTGTTTTGGGTCTCTCGAGTGTGTGACGACGTGTGTGTCTACGTGGGAGTGGGAAGCTGTGGTGATTTTTTTGTTTGTTTGTTGATGTCTTGTGGATTTATGACTGTTTTTGGGTGGATTAAGGTAACATAAAGAGATTATTACGGTATGGTGCCGTGTGTGTCAGTGGGAAACTGGTGGTTGGATGGTGGTGGCGGGGAGGAGGATGATGATGATCATGATGATGCTCATGCTGCCGTGTTGTAGTGTCAGTGTGTGCTTGTCTGTGAAAAAAAGGATTACATTTTTTTTTGTTTCTAGTGGTG
Source organism: Callyntrura sp. NNG-2020 (assembly GCA_027744055.1). NCBI lineage: Eukaryota > Metazoa > Arthropoda > Collembola > Entomobryomorpha > Paronellidae > Callyntrura > Callyntrura sp. NNG-2020. The sequence continues at coordinate 21,513 of JAHZNE010005256.1, forward strand.
GTGCGTGATGTTTTTGCTTGGGTGTGTCCCACAATGCATACTTCTGGGGTGAAATAGTGTGATTTCATGGTAGGAGTAATTTTTACGATGTTTTAATGGTTGATAAAGTGGAGCTACATGTAAATAACTCCCACACGTTTGTGTATTAAATGTGCCCCCAAAAGACAGGAGCACGACTCTTGTGCCTCGCCAGGTTTTTTTCCTCTTGAAGTTTATTTCTTGCAAAGAAATTTTCAGAAAAAAAAAATGAAATGAAAACGAGTAGAAGACAGGTTATTTTGCTGCAAAGCGCTAATTTTAGGATATAAATTATAACCCTGATTCGGCCACCAAAGTTAAGTTTGGCAAAGTTTTCTTGGTGTGTGTTTGTGTGAGAGAGTTTTCGATACGGCGCTATCGAGACAGTGTCTGTCTGTTTAAAAAAACAGCGGTTTTTTAGGCAAGTCTGTGAAAATATGTGCAGGCATACCACGTGCATTTTTCTCAAAAAGTCTGCTACATTTTACTACGTTATTCCCTACCTCCAAAGTTCGGTCTGATGCTGTTGTCGTATCCCCGGAGGAGGTTATCCAAGAGGTCGCTCACGTTCCGGTGGATATTGTTACTGCGAACGCTGCTGGTTACTCTACAGAACAAAGGAAGACAGTAAAAAAAGCGGTATAATGCACATTTCTCTATTTTTCTTTCTGTTTCATTACTGCCATTATACAAAGGAACAATGGTCTACGTGGTATACATAATACATCAACCCCAAATGCATGGAGAGAAGTAGCCTTGGAAAAAGATACGGGAACACCTCCACCTTCCAAAAATCTTTCCACCGATTAAAATCTCAAAAGATCAATAAAATGTTCGCCACTCTTCCCATTCAAAGCGACATTTCATAACGCTTTAATCTTCCCAATCATTTTTCCCATTCTATTTTTAAACCCTCCGCAAACCGACGTACAGACAGACAGACAGGCATACAACCAAAGCGGATTTATCTACCTACATATCCTCTATCCAACTCTCTCGCCACCTCATAAAAAAACGAAACAATGCCCCTTTTTGTCTCACTCCTCACTTTGTTTATGATGGACACTCGAAAGATATGGTGGTCGAATGGTATATGATGGGTGGCTTAGGTTGACTTCCGCTGTGAAAAATCCTTTTTTTTCCTATGACAATACTGATTTTTAACATGCTTGTCTGTCCGCCTGTATAAGGCCCTGTCCCAGTTTTTAAAAAAAATCCCCTTTTATTCTCCCATTTCACTTTTATCCTAACGGAGCATGTGCCCTCATATTCCCTTCCTAAATACTTTACGAGGGCTCCAATACAATAGGTACGAAACCATCGTAGATTTCCCTATTTTTTTGCATTCTCTTTCTCAAGAGTCGCGAGGGAGCCTGTTTACGCCGAGAAATTAGTGGGTTCCCTCGACAAAAAAGGCAGAAAACATATTTCATCCTGTGACACCGTAACGTCAGACAGGACATGTACAAATATCCTTCCCTCCCGAACAAAACAACAGAAGAAAATCCCATTCAAATCATTGTAACATTTTTTGTTGCACATTCCCCTCCGGACTAACCGTCCCAAATTACGAGTAATGAAAAAAGCCCCTCTGCGTACGGCACAGACCAGAGAGAGTGACATTCCGAGAAGGGTATGTAGGAAAAGCTGTTGATTAAGATCTTATTATGAAAGTTTACGTACAATTTTGATCCTTTACAATGTTCTTGCTACTTTGTATTCCTGCTCGGCTACTCAATTAAGCGGGCTTGCTGCCGTGCAGCAGCGGAGAATGTATATATATTTCTTTGCTCCAACAGACATTATACTTTGTAATATGGCGCCCAGAGTTATCACTACTACCATGAGACACTTTCGTTTCCAGGTACGTACTTGGAGGGTAGGGAGCTGAATGAGAAGACAAGTGTGCAAATCCATAAGGTCATTCCAAGTACCATTCCGGTTGTGATGCTACTGGTCCTTTTCGTGAGTTCTGTGTGGTGGTGGCGGCGGCGGTGGTAGTGGTGGTGATGCTAGTGGGTCAACTCACGGACAAAAAGGAGATGATGTCCACTTTCTTTCAAATGTTTTGCCCAAACTTTACATCTGGAAAAAGTACATAAAAAGGTATTATCCCGTTATAAATGATAACCGTCAGGATCTTCTTTTTTTATCCTGCATTTCGCCTCTATGTCCTTCACTTTTTACGGACGTCAGCAGATGCAGAGTCATTTTTCCTTAGTATCTGTCAAAGCCACGAAGAGGCATTTTCATTTTCCCCAAAAGAAAATTCATCGTTGCAAGATTGCAGTATTGTTTCCCTCCAAATTTAAATGCTAAATGCACACCAAAGTCTCCCGACATATACACAAGGTAACAAGGCTTCAGACAAAGTATCGTCGTCGTCATCGTCATCATCATCATCATCATCACCCTCATCTCCAAGGCCATTTTCCAAACTTACTTTTCAACCAAATTCTTCTTCGTTTCTACGAAACGACTGTCTTGCCTGCTCAAAGATTAGGTTAACGCCTCCAGGTCCACATAACCAACTTCCCGATAATCCCCTCACTGCCAGACTAATAGACTCCTATCCCGCGTGAATGAGTACTTTCTTTGTTCAAACCCTTTCTCTAGTCGTCCTATACCAACTCCTACTATTACGACAATAATAATAATAATAATAATAATCGCCATCTTTGTCATTATTATTATCATTCATCATCATCACGCGGAGACTACGTATGTACCTACTCCCGTTTACCTCCCTGGTCCTACTCCTACTCTCTTGGTCGCTTTTTCCTCTTTTAAAACTTTTCCGTTCCACAAGATCTACCACTCCTCCGTTCGTGCAAGGTATATTATAAACACATTATTATTATTATTATGACGGTGTAATTTTTTCGGCTACCTGACATTTGCCATGTTGACTGCGCCCCGGTAGAAAGGCGAACAAGAGGCTCAGCTTCGGGGCAGTCCCCATTGATTTCACATTCATCCGTCAGTGTCCTCCTCTGTCCTCTTTCTTTCTCTCTCTCTCTCTCGAATCTCCCCTTTGGTCTCGGAGTGTGTACACGCTTTACCAGTCGGTTTATGAACATACAGCGCAATAGACTACTACCTACAGACGATAGTACGCTATTGTGCTAAATTTTGTCATCATCTCCCTACTTTTCTACTACTACTGCCACTACTCCACACTTTCCAAGAGCCAATGATGCTGAGAATGTTGATGATGATGATGATGAACATGTTAGATAGTTGGTCCTTCTCCGACTCGACTGCTTTTATATTCAACTCTTTTTTTTCTATTACCATTTTTGTCTTTAATCCGGTATTCCGGTCTACCCATTTGTGAGAACCTTTCTAAAATCCAAAAATGAGGATAGGGGTGGTTGGATTTCAGCTGTTGTGAAAGCTCTGACGAGGACGACGACGACGACGACGACGATGACAACAACAGCAAGTCACCGCGTAAACACTGGAGGAGTTATTACATACAAGTAAAATATACGAGAAAGTTTTACAATTTCAAAAGTCGTCAGTTGCATGATTGTCATTGTCACAGAGATACACACTTCAACTCCGTACAAAAAAGTCATCATCAGGAGGATGACAAGTGTGAGTGCACAGCTGCTTATACAGATACCTTAAGTGCATATAACCGCTTTCCAGCCGCATATACACATATGCCTTCGGCAGACAAGGTACATTTTATACATTATCAAAAGTATGAATCTGGAGTGGAGTTTATTGTAAGCGGAACAAAGGGTTATTATGTATGCACGCATGCATGTTAAACATTATGATATTTACTGTGTGTGCACCACTTTTCTACTTTACGCAGCACATGAGGTATATCATCCTCATCATCGTCGTCGTCGTCAGCCTCTTCCTCCGACTACCCCCATTTTCTAGTGCCCCGCGAAGGAAGACAATGTCAGTGGTGATGACAAGTATATATCCACTTTACCGCATCGAAATCATGAAAGATCGGCATATATTACTATTATGCATTCTATTATTATTACATTGTATTTTTTTTCTCTTTTTGTCTAAATTGTCAACGAATCCGAGTAGATTTCCTTGTAAAGCGTGTTACGATTACGTTTCCACTTTCAGCAGCAGTAGCAGTAGTAGTAACAGCAGCAGCAGCACTACTCACAACAGCGAACGAACGACCCACTTTTCATGTCGACTGAATATGCTTCTGTCGTCTCTATTTTTTATTCCCTCCTGCCAGTACGCCTCCCTTTCGTCATGGCATTTTGTTATTTTTTCCAGAACGAAAATAAATCTGTACATAATACTCGAAATTATTTAAATTTCTCCTAAATCCCGTTTCCAGGTGACTGCAGCCGTGTGTCTTGGGTACACTTTTTATTTTTGTAAGTGTGTGTGTGTGTGTGTGGATGGATGGATAAGAGTGCGACTATTGGAAATGTTGTGCCGTTGTCGTCAGAGATGTTGTACACATTGCATTGTTTCATGGGGGCTCCCTACTTTGTCCTGTTTATCTGTCGGCTTTCTGGGAGTGTGATTGTGCCATGGTCTCTAGTAGTAGCATTAGCGTGCTATGCCGACAGTTAATTAAGATGAACATTTAAACGCGTTGGAAAATTTTTAATCAATTTTAGAACAATTTTTTGCACCTTGTGCTAATTATTTCCACCTGGCTTGTACCTCTCTACCTTTTAATCCCGGCGGAGTGAAAGAAGCATGCTTTTTGGTATAATCTCAACAAAAAAAAACGCCGAGAGGACTCGTTGTCAATTACCATTAAAAGCGACTAGTCTAATGGGACTCGACCATTTTTTGTCGCTACTGGGAAAGTGCACCTCTAGGTAAATCACTCCGTAGCTCCATTTACGCATTTTATGCAACTCCCGATTAGTCCCGACGCTCTTTGTTTAAAAATGGGCTGTGTCGTCATCTTTTTTTTACAAAGGGGGCTGCGCCAAACAGCGCTACTTATTCAAATCTGGTAGCTGCGACTATTATGCAGGATGCAATTGACATGACGGGATATCACCTGAAGCATACAGCTTTCAATTTCAGTTTATCTTCATTTTTTCCCTTGCGCTCTTGTCTGTTGTGTACTTTTCAAATAGTGTCTATCTATCTGCCTCATTTTAGTCCATTTTACCCATTTGTCTATCCCTGTCAGTCGTTTTGGGAAACTTTCAATGTGCTGGTTGCATCGCATTTGCATATGTTTACTACCACAAATAAAATAAAAGCAAAAACTTCCCATTACCATAAATGCAACCAAAACAATTTTTCTGACTGCTTGTCCAAAGTTCCGCGTGTGTCCCTGGTCATTGTAATACATACCAATGAGGGAAATTACTACGCACTTGGTAATGCAACGTCGCAGGAAAAATATGGACTTGCGCTCCAAATTTTTGTTACCTTGTGTACCTCACACAATCAAAGTAAAGCACAGCGTACCACTGTATTGTCGCTGTGCAATCACCTCTGCGAAGGACACGCGGACTAAATAGTCGGAGTAATCGTAACAAAACAAAAATCCTAAAATGCCAAATTTCCCAGGAAATGGAAACATGGAAATGGCTTTAGGTAAAAATGCGCTTTCTCTTAAACAACCGTGTTACTGTGTTTATCATCCACACAGGTCTAAATACAACCTCTCTTAAACTGCAGACACAATAACCCTATAATAAAATTGCACACACTCGCTGCTATTTACTACCTTACAAAAAATAATCATGGAACTGCCAAAATATCCTATGCATTTACCCTCCTAAATAGATAGAACATTTTCCCGTGCTTTTCTCCCTCTCTGAATTTGCGGCTGTGTGCAAAATGAGTGGAGTAACTGCATGATGATGACAGAATATAAAAATAATGACGACAACGATGATGATGATGATGGTGATGATAATGAAACGAGCTATTTTTGTGCCGTCGTCCTAAAAAACAAAGTCTGCTCCACAAATAATGAATGACATTCCTCTACGTTTTCCATTCTTCAGCTGTCTAAAAAACTTTTCTCAAAACAATTGCAATTAGAGATGGTTGACGGAATGTACATAATAATATTACAAATAGTTGCTTTTCTTCTCCATCCGTCTTCTACCCTCGCACTCTCTCTCTCTCTCTCTCTGCTCGTTTCTCATTCCCATTACAAAACGAGCCTATAACAATATAACCCTCCCGTTTTTTGCGTCGTCGGTTGTCTAGAAAATCGTAAATCTGCACACTGATGGTGTTGATGACTGGTGTGATGTGTGCTACTATGCACGTAATGACAGTTGGTATGGCAGGAAGGAAATTGGTTGTTCAGGGCTTCATTTTTTGTTTCCAGTTTCGTCGAAAAAAAAATCTACACTAGGAATGATTATGTTTCTGACGACAAGGATGATGATGACAACGACGCTGAAAAAGTTGCTTTTGTCTTTTTTTTTCTCTCTCTCTTCTGCTCAAACAAACAACGGTTTCTCTTTAATTTCTCCTACAATTGGGTTGTTATGTTGCTCAATCATGATACAACGTTGACGATGATTATTATAGCTCACAACAGCGAAAAAAAAATCTTTCCAAATTTTTTCCCCGTCTCAAATTATAATTATAGTGCTTGCAATCTACACGGTAATTAGCTTGCACAATGGCCGCACTCTTTGTTTCCCTCCTGACTTTTGTATACACAATCGTCTGATAATTTTGCTGTATTTTTTTAAACGAGCTGTCTCATCCCTTATAAAGTCTCTTCTGGGAAGGAATATGTATATTTTTGTGTCATACTAGTTTTTTTTATGTAAACGTTTAATTCCTAAATACACAAAATAACAAACATTAGCCTTTTTTTCTTACCCCTTTCGGTTCCCGAGCGCAGCGAGCAATTGGGAGTGTACTTTTTAATTTGGAGAAAATTTTGACAATTTTCTTTTGTTCTTGCTGCTGCTGCTGCTGCTGCAGGTGGCCTTATCCCGGAGGGAGGCTTTTTTCCGCAGCCGCTTAAAAATCTATTTCAGGGAAAAGAAACGAAAAAGGAAGTGAGTATACATTTAAGCACAGTTTTTTGACAATGAAAAACTACAGATAGAAACAAAAAAGCGGGTGTTATTTCCACGCATAAAAAACAACACCTATGCCATACGCAAAATAAAATCAACCCTAAAGTTCACTTCGTACAAAAAAAATCTTTCTTTTAAGCTGTGTCATATAAATGGGTAAACATCATGTAGTCATTCGTTCTTTCTCGGTATAATTCTTTTTTCTGCTGTTTTCTCGCACAAATGTTTGTGTGTGAGCCTGAGCGAAAGCAAGAGAAAGCGCGAGGTAGTTGTAGCAGCGTGTGCCGAAAAAATGACGAAATCATATTGAAAATGTCAAACTAAACCTTTTTTTCTCTCTCGTTGCCTTCGTCCTTTTTTTCTGTCTCGAAAATTTTTTCCATTTTTTTTCTCTTTCCAGAAAGATAAGGAATATTACAAATTTTTCTTTGTGTGCCCGGGTCCATGATAATATCTTTAGGAAAAATAGTGGTAGTTGTAGTAGTAGTAGTAGTAGCAGTAGTAATAGTAGTTCGTGAGAGTGTTATTAGTGCCCTGATACTGTCTTTAGGTCTTGTACAACTGCTCCGACTATTACAACACAAGCTACTTTATCATTTTCATTAGCTTCTTGCTCCCTTCCGCCCCTCTGCCATTCATAACAATAATGAAGTATAATTTGTCATGCATGAGAAGAAGGGAAAGAGCCAGTGTGAGAGGGAGAGAGAGAGAAAACTAGTTCGAGAGAAGAGCAAGAAAGAAAAAAAAAGAAAGGAAAAGCGAAGATGAAGAAAGCAAAGGATGATGATACACGACCCTACTGCTCATTGTGGCGGGAACATCATGAAAACAGAACCGCACATCCGTCTCCTCGTCATCTCTTATTTTCTCTTTCTCACTCCCTCACATGATGCACCCACGCACAGACACACACAAAAACACAAAAGAGATTCACAATCATTTGCCTAACAAAGTGGCGGCGCATCTATACCAAATAGCAACACATGGTGGGTGGATTTTCGTTTGTAATGATATGCGTGCATCTACATAATAAAAATAATTTTTTAATGAAACGATAGGGAATCTTTGTACCTTTTTTTCCACAGGAAGGTTCCTACTACAGGTAGCGGGCACCACAAGCAAACTCTCGGAATTGTTCTGATGTCGGGGAAAGTTTAATTTTCCTCAGGCAGTTCAAATTATTATTCTTTTCGGTGGCACTCTTATCGGCTTTTTTGGATGGAGGAGTTTTAGTGACAGCACAGGAGTAGGAGCGAGATGAACGCGGCACATTATTGTGCGGATGACACAAGCTTTCTGTTTGGTGTAAATTGTAAAGGGGATAAAATGGGGTCACTTCACTGATGTGCAAATTTTTCAACTAGAGCATCCAGATAACCGTCTACCCTCTTAAAATGCCTAGCCGCCGTTGCGAATAGCGTTACTTGGAGTTTACCTTCTGAAAAGGAGAGCCTAACTTTAAAAAGGATTATTTTTTTACTGGGTTCATGCAGACGTGGGTTCGTGTTTCTGGTTTTGGCACAATCTAGCTTGTGCTGAAGGTCAGGGAAAAGTTAATTGAATTTAAAATATAAATCATCTATATAAATATGTGGGATATCAAGTAAATTGCAAGGAAACCCGCAAAAAGCAAATTAACGTTGTTTGGTAACGACCTTCGCATATTTGAATAATAATGGGGAAGCATACCTGGTGAATGGGGTAAATTTTGGGGCTTGATCACGGAAACTGTAATAATAGTAATATGAGAACGAGGATTGTCATTATCAGAGGGAATAACAATAAAACAAAAACAACAAAAAACAAAAAGTAGCTAGAAGAGCATCAAGAGCCGCCCAGCAACAACAGCAGCAGTAGGAGAAACACCGGGGAGAAAAAAGGTCGTCCTCAAGTGAAAATGCTGATTGGCACGAAACTAATCCGAAAACCGGAGAGATTTAAGAGAGAACACGAGAAAGGGAAATGAAAAGTTAAAAAGTTTATGGTAATGCGGCTTACGATATCGTTACTAGTGAACTCTTCGTTTCTGTTCAAATTTTCCTCATCTCCTGATATTCATAATTTCGTAATTTTTGGGCGTTGTCAACCGTTGTATTTTCACTCGGATTACAAGTTGCACTATTTTGTTCCAAAATCTCCCCAACAGACAAGTTAGTGTGATTACGCGTCGAACAAAACGATATTTTACAAAATGGAGATGTCCTACACGAAATCACATTCCCGCAGAAACCTACAAAAGGTCTGGGTCAAAAAATTGTTTTTTTTGTGTAAAATCAGTTCCCGTCACAAAAATATTAATAAAAAGTTTCCACTATTGCAGAACACTACTTTATTCTGTCTGTGTTTTGTGTGTACCGACCTCAACCATCCACCCTCTCTCCTCCCGCAATCATATATTCCTCTCTACTTGTTCCTCACAAAAGAGGCAGCAGCAGGAGTCAGTCAGTGCAAAATGTTTGGGGCAACTTGAAACTTTTCATTTTCACCACAACCACCACCACCACTACCACTAGTTTCCCCAGCTTTCTCTGTTCCTTCTCGGTCGGTCATCATGTAAGAGTAAACAGGCGGCGGTGTATCTTTCTATCGGGAGGTGTGGAGCAAGAAGCAGATTACACGTCAACTTCAACTTGCCTTGCTGTTGCCTGCGTGAAGGTGAGTGAGGATATGGGAGCTAATATTTCATACGTTCCACGGTCTAAGTATGCGTGTCCATTTTTGATGCACAACTAGCTGAGGTGAGCTAGACACTGAGCTGGAACAGGAGGAAGCTCCCCTCTTTTTCCTCCCATGTCCTCCTTCTTCGTCCTTGTAAAGGTTTGTTGTTGCACGAAATGGTGCCCACTTTTTCAAGAGATGGTCGCGTAATTCCTTTTCTCTGTTCAAGCTCTCTCTCTCTCTCTCTCTCTCTCTCTCTTTCTCTTTCTCTCGCTCGCTTGCTCCCTCGCAGCTAGGAGAAGTGAGCGGCTCAGGACAAGAAGAAAGAAATAATATGAGATGACGATGACGATGACGACGACGACGCTGGAACAAATCTTGAAAGTTACATCAGGATATGATGAACATTACTGTATTATCAACACACGCAAACACACACACACATACACACATGCACATGCATGCATTTTAGTGGTATCCCGGGATAGAGTTACGCAGGAACCGTGTATTATTTGCAGTTTAAAAAAAATCTCCCCGCACCACTGGGACGAAGCTTGAATGGGGGTACTTTGTGATCTTGTTGAGAGTTACCTGATTGTATTTGTGATTCGGTTTGTTATATACATACTAGCATGTCATACAGAAGAGGGAAACAGACGAGCCCGGTTACTTGATAAAACAGTCGGGTTTCAAACTGTAATACTCGATTGAAAATGATACAAGGTTTGACGGTGCCAGTTTGGCTGCGCCGACTGGCACACACAACAGAGAAAACCACAACATGCTCTTGTTTCCTTCATATTATGTGTGTGTGTGTGTGTGTGTGTGTGTGTGTGTGTGTGTGTGTGTGTGTGTGTGCCGTCGGTCCCTTGGTTTGCTTCTTTGTCAATCTCCCTGGTGTCTTTATGTGAGCAGGGAAGAAGGTGTTTTACTAGAGGAAGAACAAGTCCTGTTAGAGACACAGGGAGTCCCCAAGACGACGACGACAACGACGACGAGGAAGAAGAAGAAAACGAAAAAAACAAGACAAGTTTCACCAACGGCTCAAGAGAGAATGAGTGGTAGTCTTATGGTTTCTTGCTCATCATCGTCGTCGTCGTCGTCGTCGTCGTCAGGAGACTGAAGGTACTATGTATTTTTGGTACGGGTGGTGGTGTGTTCAACATGAGTAATAAATGTAAGGAGCGAGAGAGAGAGAGAAATATATTAAGACAGAAAGAGAGTGAGAGAGGAAAATGTTTATGCTTTTTATCGTATTTTTACAAGGACGTCTCCCTAAGCCCAGTAATTCAACACAATTTGCAAGAGGGAGCGGGATGGCAATAATGGCAGGGAGAGTGAAAGAGAGAGAGAGAGAGAGAGAGATAAAGAACACAAATATAAATAGGTAGGCATGTTTTGTAACTAACGAGAGAGAGAGAGAGAGAGAAAGCAAAGAAAGAAAAGTAGAAATAAAAGAAAAGAAAATTTTTATTGTCATCTCATGCCATGGTTGGCTTCTTTCTGGTGGTGGAGCTCTTGACGTAGTTGCTACATGCTCCTACGGCTATACAATAAAAATGGATGTGTACATATATCTCTTTTTCTCTCGGGAGTGCAGGGCGTTTATTTAAATCTTAAATTTTCATTTTCATCTTTTCTATCCCTTTTTTATTTCATTTTATGAGATGCGACGACGACGACGACGACGACGACAACAACGGTTGGAGCAGGACTTTCCAACAACGATATTTATTCATGGCGACGACGACGTGCAGAGCCATGTAACTCTTCACTTTACTAGTCAGATAGCCAAGGTGGTACACAGTGTGTGTGCCTGTCTGATATAAACGGATGATGATATCTACAAGCGTACTTGTTTCCATTTTTTTACCCACGTATTCCTATATCTATTCCTCAGAAAAGACATTAGGCACAGGTGATGACAACCACGCGACTCGGCGCTGCGAGGGGTTGGGAATTTGGAGACATACACGACCATTTTTTATTAAACATTCCTTGTACCTCCACTTACATAATAATACAGTCAAGTGGAGAAAGTCGTCGGAGTGCAAAACCCAGATTTTAAAGTGGGGTAAACGCTGGACGAGAAATATTTTCGTGCCCAGTCATTGCACCAGGTACATTCATAAATAATACTGGTTATTCCTTCGTCCTTTTTGTTACCTGTCTTTTTTTTGGGTATAGAGAGCCGGATAACGGTGACAGGCGAAACAAAATCATATTTTTTCCTGATATTGGGTGGGTTGCCACCTGGAAAAGTACTTCTCTATTGACCTACTTTATCACTCATCTCCGGCGCTGGTCCCCCCAAAAAAGTTTAATGTTTCCTTCCTTTTTTTCCCTCGCTTTGCTCTCTCCTTCTTCTTCACTCTGAACACGGGAAAAGTATAAAGTAAAAAGATGCACTTTCTTTCCCAGCCTCCCTGTGTGGTACTCTCAGACAGAGGCACACAGCTTTTCTAATTACTCACAAAAGAGTTAATTTCCTTCTTTTCTTCCTTTTATTCTTTCCGCGCACACACAAGTACCGGCACACATGCACGGAAAAACACAGACACACACAGAGAGAAAGAAATTCATGTAAATCCCTCCTGGAATGAATCACCACCACCATCAATATCATCCCGTGTGGAAGTGTTTCCTGTCTCTCACTCCATGACCAAACGAAATGACTCTTTCAAGTCTCCTCTCTTGTTTCCCCTTTCCTCAAACGGAAAGCAAAGTGGTTATTGTATGCAGAGTCGTGGCGGTTGTAAAAAAGACAATACGAACAATTTACTTGTTTATTTCTTTATGTGCGCTACTAATGAACAGCGAGGTAGTTTCTCTCTCCTCGCTCTCGCCCTTGTTGTTTTTGAACCGGGATGAAGTGAGTCGGACTTTGATAATTGTTAAAAAGGGGAAAAGGCAATTATAAAGAGATTTGTCTCTCTCTCTCTGTGTGTGTGTGTGTGTGTGTGCGTTTGTGTTTGTTTGTGTACCGCTGAAATAATGTTAACAAAGCACTTGTGTGGTTGTTTTGTCAGGCATTCTCTCATTCCACATTTCCTCACTCATCATCATCCTTTCTGGTGGCATCACCAGCGACAGTACAGCGGCTCAGCAGTAAAAAATGCTGGTATTATGCAGTTCCCAGCCCCTATTACTCAGTTCAGGTGAAAAATGGAAAAAAGGGGAATGGAAACAACAGCTGGAAAGAGAGTGACGGTGGTGGTGGTGGTGGCGACGGTGTATGGAGGGGTGTTGCATAAAACATTAACTAGTGTACCTGTACAAGGCACCTGGCTCTTTGTCTTTTCCTTTAAAGGACAAAATGTCAAAGGACTGGAAACCGTGTCGTGTTGTACAACCAACTTGCATAAAATTAAAAATGAACGCCTTCACAGCTGTCAAACATGTATTGGAAGTTGGGTGTCATCTGCATTATTACCACTGGTATCCTCCTCATCCTCCAGTGTTGTGTGTGTGTGTGTGTGTGTGTGTCGTTGTGTCCTTTTTTTCGCGTTGGACGTGTAATCGGTAGGTGGTATTCTGACGGTGGCATGTTCTCTCTTTACCTCTGCGCCATCCTCCCAATCCACTGCTCCGTCTTATGAAGAGATTGACAAGTAATGGGAAAATGTGATCTGTCATTTTCCTGTCAGTTTCAGACGTCAACCTCCATTACTACTACTCATATTTATTCGGGGTTAGAACGGAATGGCAAATTACAAACTTTACGTATTTGTTTGTAGTCGTAAAGGTTTTTTTTTACCATGCAACAATTTCAAAGGAAAAGGTGGGTTGACCAAGCTAACGATGCTGTCAGTTTATTGTAAGGTCAATTTTTTTTACTTTTCATATTTGCATAAACGGTTTTTATTACCGGATTCCCTCGAAGTGCAGTTATTGATTGAGTTGTCACTTTTGGAGAAATGCATTAACGGTGCAATTCAGATGCATACTCCAGCATCCAGTCAGAGTAGGGCTTTTTGTTATTTGCCATTCTGTTCGACGTCAATTTATTTTACGGGCACCTACCAATCGTGAAGTCGTTCGTGTGTCAATAACAACCACGCAACAGTAACAATACACACGCATATACACAACAGCAAGAAGCCATTGGCAGACTGGCAACTCTACCTGTGTCATCTGCGTACGTGTGTGGACTGGAATGCAAATGCAGAATAAATATGGGCAATATCGTTTTTCGCCGGGATATTCCCTTCCCAGAGAGCCAGAGCGAGAGAGAGAGAGAGATTGACATTCATTTATTTATTTATTCATTCCCTAAAAATCTTCTGCATGTACGAAAGTACTATCTTCTTTTAAAGTAACACGTCGAAGTAGACAATCACGTCGTTTTAATTATTTTTTACTTCCAGAATACCTAACTATCCGACTTGTTCATGTCAGTAAACTTCCCACCAGGAAAAAAACGGTTATGACGAGCGAACAGAGGGAGGGAGGAATTGCCAAGTAAAATTGAAGGTCGTTTTATTCGTGACGCAAATTTTAGGATTTGTTGAGCGTAGTATGTACCTGCTGAGATATGAAACTGTCTGTTTGTCGGTGGAAAAAACTTTTGACAAGTTGTACGGAAGGACGGGTAATGTTGAAATGGGAATAAATGGGGCGGATATTGTAGAATTGCATAGTTTAACCTGTCTGTACACTAAATTTCAGTGCGCGTGGTTAATTCTTCAACTTTGACCTCTCGAGGGAGTTGATCCCACGGGTCAAATTTTGTGTAATTACATGTGTACCACATATGTATGTATACCCAAATTTGAGTCAGTTTGGCATCATCAATGATAATGATTAATTTGAACTTCGACGTCTCTTCTTAAGTCCACCGACATCAGTCAGAACCCAACTGGGCATACTCAAGTAAATACCTAATCGTTACTAACTACCTAATGGCAAAAGGCTGTTGCTAATTTACCCTTTCCCTTAATTCAGATCTGTTCTACGAACCTCGTAAAGTTTTGTATAATTCTATTATAAGGTTTAACACATTTTACGCGGAAAGAGACATTGGCGTTGACGTAAACTGATATACGTTTAGTATAAATATAAGTTGTCTAAAAACCAGGTCCCTGTTCCCAGGTAGTAGTAGCAGCAGTAGTAGTACTGCACGCGTGCTACTTTTATTAGCGAATTGAGACAGTGTGCAAAAACGGAGAGAAAATAACGAAGCCAAATTTATTTCAGAGTCTACTATTAGGTCCACCTCATTGGTTCCTGCCATCTCTGTCTGAAAATTGCGACAAAAAACGACTTGCTATTATTTCTGTTTCCCAAGAAAAACCAAGCACATCATGTTTTATCGTTAAATCCTTTTTGCAATGTGACGGTGGTGTTGCTGATAAAGGGAGGCACAAAACGGTGCAGATTTTTTTTGCTAAGAACCGGGTAATCTGGTATACCTACTTTCTGTGGCACAGAATCTCCATATGTCCATAGTTTTCAAGAACAGATTCAAGTTCCCCCATCCACTTGACGTTCCTTTGTCCCCCTGTCTGGATGAAGGCCGTTACCAACATGCAAATTGGAAATGACATAACATTTTCCCCGAAACTTGAAGCTCCTTCAAACTAATTTTGCGTCCCCGAACTCCGGTCACTCCACATGTCATCAATTGTAGGTCCACTTTTTATTTCCCTAAAACTCTTACTATATTAACTACAACGTCTCGTCAACTGTCTTATCAGCCTCCCGTTGCCCGTCACCACATCCCCATTTGATGACCCCAACCGGTCCTCGTAATGTTAAAAAAATGGGGATCATATGGAAGATTGTACCATCCTGGGTGACCCCGAAAAATCCTCCCATGTCTGCCCATACATGTAGCATGCCGTCCACTCCTTTTTGCAAGTCTTCTTCTCTCAAAGATATCTTGGTAGAGGAAACACGCCGTGGATTGAGCCCAAGACAAAGGAACCCGTACAATAAAAAACAATCATCCCTTCCCTTCGAAAAAAGGGGTATAATAATAATCATGGCAATAATAAGCCGATATAATAATACGATATTATACTACGTATATAATATCCGTCGCGCATAAAATACATTATCTTTCCTTTCAATAATGTATTGTCATCCACCACACTCAAAGAAAACCATCCGAAAAATTCAATTCGTCTCCTCATCATCCTTGTCGTTGTCGTCGTCGTCATCATCATCATCATCATCATCATCCACGTCTCCACCGGGTATTCTTTTTGTTCTTTCGTACGACGCATACATACATACTTCTATATAATATGGGACATTTTTTCCTGTTTGCTGCTGTTATACCCTGCACGACGTTGGCCACATATTTCGCTGTCTATATCAAGTAGTCTGCAGCCCGGGTAACTTGTTCATTAGAGAGCAAAGATCGATTCCTTAATCTCGCAACAAGGAGAACGACGACCAGCCAGCCTCTCGTAGTCGTAACCGTCGTCTTATATATATTTTTTTCATTGAAGACGATTTCAGATATCAGCATTATCCCCCTCATCTTCCTCGTCTCCTTCTTTATGATGAACCTGTAATCAGCTTCCTGACAATGATACTGCTGCTGCGATGGATCCAAGAGCCTCATTTCTATTTTTTTTTTCTTTCTTTTTTCTAACCAGCCTTTTCCTCCGCCTCATTTTCCTCACAAAAGCCCATTATTACGGTCAATGTGCTTCCCTGTCTCCTTTTGATGCACCTTGGAAGGAATCTGGCATGCGGATATAAAGTTCGGGACGGACAGTAAAAATGGATCGCCAACTAAAAAAATATTGTGCACATACACACACACACACACACACACACTCACACACACAGAGGGAGATTGTCTTTGTCACCCTCATCAACAGTGAAATAACAGCCTCAGCGTCACGTCCTTCCCACGTGTGTGTAAGAATACAATTCATTTTTTCCCTTCATCACTCACACTGCAAAGCAGCTTGAAAATATTTATTTTCTGACAGATATGATGATATACATAAATATGTAATCATGTGAATCAAGGAGCCACCTAGTAAATTTGTCTGCAGAAATGTCTCTTCATACCATCATCATCATCATCATCCCAGTTTCCCATCTTCAACCTGAGTGGTTGCTAGTCAGAAAAAAAAACGAAAAGAGGATAAGAGAGAGAGAGAGAGAGAGGGAGAGGAAATGAAAGGTAGGAAAATTTCAGCAAATTTTCTTTTCAACTTAACTAGTCTCATTTATTTGGCCAGTATTTTTATCCACTCCACTTTTTAAGCAACGTTGTTGCCGTAAAGTGGCTGATTCTTGTCTATTGTCGTCCATCTGAACAGCGTCCTCTTCTCCCATTGATTATCTGGCCTAGAAAAGCTAAAGTGGAGTGAGAAAATGGAAAGAGGAATTTTTAATGGAGATCGGGAGTACCGAGAGAGGATCTAGTCATTTGCTATTATGATGATATGATGATGATTCTGCCTGCCCGGGTAAAATGTGGTGTGGTGTATCTCTCTCTACAATACGTGTATATTCTCCAGCGAGTACGTATGTAATATGTAATTGTTGTAGCTCAAGGGTTTTTTTTCTCTCCTATTCACCCGACAACACGTCACATCCTCAGTCCAGAGAAAACTGCTGCTGCTGCTCAAATTATTTTCCCTGGGATTTTCTCCTTTCCAGTTGCACGGTATTAGAACGGAGAGAGAGAGAGAGAAAAAAAGTGTAGTGTTATTATGCAAGGGGAATAAGGAGCATGTAAGATCCGTACAGCAGATTGGAAAGGCGAAGAAGAAAAGTATAAAACGGAGGAAAGTGGATTATTAGCACAAACGACGACTGGTATTTACGGGGGCCGTAGGCTGAGCTAAACTTGTATCTGTGTTAACGAATGAAGACGTCCAAAGCGGATAACAGGTATGTTGTATTGTATTAATGCTGACTCTCGGTTTCAACAGCCACCGTAAATTCTACCGAGGCAAGCCAAGTAAAGAAGGAGGGCGGTGTCGGGGTAACGTAGGATAACAAAAGAGATTTGGGAAGACAGCAGAGATGGTAGACGACCAGAAATAAAATTCGGTTCATTTTTTGAAGGTTCTACAGCATATGTAAGGGAAAGACAAAAAGGGAACGGTAAATTTTGGGGACGGCCCGGCCGTAAAAACGGACGGGCAGGGCAGATACAATAAGGGGTGTACAATATGAGGGTGTTGTGCTACCTAAACAGATTTTTCAGTTGTCTTATTTCTTGTAGTTGAAAATGGAGCTTACCCATTCTACCCGTTTCTTGTTGATGCTGCATAAAAAGGTAGAAACGATGAATGCTTATCGTTTTTTTCTCTTCTCCCTCTTCCCTCCACATCTCTTTATGTAAATAAAATTATGCATAATATCGAATTCGCTGAATATTTTGTGCATTAATCGAACCTGGAAATCGATACCAAGACGTTGGCAGTCTACCCCATCTTTTCCCGGGAGTCCTTGTGGATGAATGTGTACTGGATCATTTTTTTCTGGAGACAACAGTCTCTTGAGGAAGACGAGTAGGTATGCAAATTTTGTTGCAAGCGAAACCTGGGCTGCAAAAGAAGCCGCCGCCTCACGGGTTAGTAGTTGTCGTCGCTGTCGTTATTCCTCTCTTGGAAGTTGGAACTCCCCGATTTTGTTCGCTTAACTGGATTACAACAATTATTTTGGCCTTTTGTATTGTGCACAGGATTTTAGTGGTAAATCCAGACGCGAGAGAGGGAGAGAGAGAGAAGCCTCAGGAAAGAAGAAAGCTTGACAAGCACAGAGAGAGAGAACATTGGATTGAAATGAGTCAAGTGGAAGAGAAGAAGAAGAGGAGGGGAAAGAGGAGCAACTACAATCATCAGCGTTTACCTTTGTGCCCCGCTTTGAAGATCGTGATGATGATTCCTTACAGTGGCAACAGCAGCCGTAGTGTAGTAACGATAATCTCTACGAAATCTCAGCTTTTCCGTGTAGTGGGTTCCACTAAAAATACTGTATTTCATGCCTATCTCCGTGCCTTTCAAGTCTAGTCGTTATAAAACGCAGACATTTTTCGTCAACGTCCCCAATAGCATTCGATTTAGAGGAGATGTGTTGTTCTTTCGTTCGGCAGAAACAATAATCGCTAAAATGCAGAAATCAAATTGAATTTTCTCTCCTGCTGCTGGGGTAATCGACTGCGAGTTTGGAAAATGCCCGCGCGTTTTCGGTTATTCACCTAAGTAGACGGGGCAACGTGAAACAGCGTACGGATTCGTTTTATCCTTTCAACTTTCTAATGGTGTGAGCGGCAATAAATAGATACACCCTTGCTTGAGTAATTGCTCGAGAAATGGAGGCAAGCTGTTGTGAATTTGTGCCCGAATTTAATTGTGTCTGAGCCACCCAGGAACTTTGTGAGAGCTCTTGTTTCCATTCCAGAGAGCCGAAAACAAGGGGCTCGCTCTTGGATTTGCTCCGACACCAACAACGGATTAGTCCCGTTTAATGGTGAGCTATATGAGAGAGAAGCGAAAACGGTAGTAAAAACAAGGTAAACTGGAAATAAATTTTTTCGAGTGAGTGATTGCGGCTATGAAAAGCTCTCTTGAGTGGGTCCCTTGTTTGGTATACGGCGCCGTTTGTAAATATGTGTATATCCCCCAAATTGAAGTCCAACTTCGGAAGATTCTTTTTGCCGGGTCCATTTTAAAGCATCCTACCATCCAGTTATATAGGCATCCACCTGGATTCTTGCTTGGTGCACAGCTGTGCTGGGAGGAATGTGGTATAGGGACGGGATACTACAATACGGGTTTGTTTGTGTGCGCGCTAGTGTGTCTCTATTTATTTATTCATGTTGGTCGACGTGTGGTAATAATTGGATTGAAAATAAGCAGACCGTAACAAAAGAAAGAAGGACTGGCACTGCCAGCACAATAGGAGAATAACTCGTTTAGTGGCTGGGCATCATCCGAAATATAACGGGGGCATGACGCCGTTATTCTATTACAGGATGCATGTGTACGATTTCACCGTCTTCTCCCGTTTCCGCTCTGGTAGTGAGTAAAGTTGGAGATAGGAGCAGGTAATAGGCAGCGGGGCTAGAGACAATAGCTCACCTTTTATTTACGTTTCTGCTGCTGTTGGCACTCTTTCTTTCTGATTGCCCTGATCAGGGACATCGTCATCCGTCCATAAAAATAAATAAGTAAAGGAACAAGACCTCTTAACCTGCTCTGTAAATGGGGGGCTGGTTATCAGTAAATTTTACCCGAAGAAATTTGCTGAGAAGCAACCAAATTGAGGGGGGGAGATACTTTGAAACTCGAGGAGGACCGTCGTAAAAGCGGTGAAAGGGATTGGAAAGAGAGAAAATTTGAGAAGGGCATGGGTACTGGCATTTTGTGTACAGAGTGCAAATGTAAATTTTAATTAGTGTCAGAGTCAACTAAAAAGACTAGCTAGACAGAGCGAGAGAGAGAGAGAGAGTGTGTGTGTGTATCTGTGTGAGAGGGAGAGAGAGATGCTGTTAGTAAAGCTTAATTGTAACCTACCAAAAGTACCTGTAGAGGTCTTGAAAGGAAAATGGGAAATCTGAAAATGTGGCAAGGAACCGTGGAGCAGACAGAGTGGGAGGTGGTGACGGTCCTGGTAGGGGAAAAGCAATCCAATTTATTACACCGTTTTTGGGCAGCGGTTTATGTGGAGACTATTCTCTTAAATTCAATCTCACAATTCCCCATTATATTTACTTATCTCTCACTGATAATAAAACTTTCAGGGATTTTACTAAAACTAAAACACGGTTGTTATCTTATTTTCCTTTAGACTAACAACGCTGTACTCTCTAGAGTACGTCAAACACAAGAGCAGGAAAAGGTTTACGTGTGTCTTACATTACTTTTTCGCCAAAACGAATAAAAAATAACGGAGAGAGAGAGAGAGAGAGAACTGAAGGACCTCGAAGAACTAGGAAACAATATCTTTGGCGTTTTCCGTTTGTCGGGCTAGCGAGATTTTTGTAGGAAGGACAGCGTGAGAAAAGAATGTGTGGGTGGCCTGTATATGTGTGGTGGTGGTGGGTAAGTTTAGGGTAAAA
The DNA here is from genome assembly GCA_027744055.1 of Callyntrura sp. NNG-2020. NCBI lineage: Eukaryota > Metazoa > Arthropoda > Collembola > Entomobryomorpha > Paronellidae > Callyntrura > Callyntrura sp. NNG-2020. The sequence goes on from JAHZNE010005256.1 coordinate 42,243, forward strand.
AAATTATTTTCCTCTTGTTCCTTTTCTCCTTTCCCTGCCCCTCTCTCGTTATTTGCCTTGACTCCAACTACTTATTTTAGCAGCAAATAATGTGAATACACCAGAGAACAAGGATTTTCCATTTGCTTACTTGTGTCTCAAAGGAAAGCGATCACTACCATCAAGCAGCGTCGTCGTCATCCAAACGAAACCACCCTTTTACCTTACACACTTTCTCCACATTTAAACAGAGAGAGAGAAAGAGAGAGAGAGAGAGAGAGAGAGAGAGAGAGAGAGGTCGCGCAGTAACTTAATAAAGTTACATAACTTTTGTATGTATCGTGTCTAAATTTGGAGAAATACGACCCATCTATAGTTTCCTTCCTTTCAACAAAGTGCACTTGATTGCACCAACATAATGTATTATACACGCAAGCAGACGTACAAATGCGCCCGTGTGTGTGTGTGTGTACACTTGCCAGAGTTGGTAGTGTGATGGCAAAAGGGGGAAAGAAAGAGTAAAGCGTTTGAAAGATTACTCAATTGACCTATTATGAAGATAATAGAACTAATTTAGGGTACTAATGAAGCCATTTCATCAGTCATCTGACTTCTGCTTCTGTTCTTACGGGGGCTGTAGGACCAGTGGTGTCACCATTTCACAGGGAAAATACGGGGAAAATAGACCTAAACTCTGTGCGGAGGTGGGGCGAGAAAGAGGCAAAGGGAAAAGGTTAACTAATATCATGACGTATCCCCATATCGTCTTCCTTACGAAGGACGTGAGGTTCCAACATGCCTGCCACACGGTTTATTTACACAGAGGTGGTTGGTGGTAGTCATCGTGGGACGCAGAAAAACGTACATGGATCCCATATGAAAGGACGTAGAGGGGGACGAAAATTAAATTTATGCTGTGTTTCGTGGAATTTCCTCTCTGACTAAAGACAACGGCGATATGGCACTTGTCACCCAAATCTGCATAATACGCCGTGTCATCGCTTTTTCATTATTACATCATCATACATATAATGGCAATGTAGCCGGCACTAATAAGTATAAAAAAAAACAGCTCCCATTTTTTCCCTCCTGTCTCAAGGCTACATCTTGTCTGACGTGCAGTTCAGATACACACACACACACACTCCCACTGTAAAAAAAAGTTGCTCCAACCGTCAAGTCAAAAACGATTTTTTTTCGCCCGCTCCCTCCATAAAAATGGGACTCATTAAAAGTCTTTTGGAATTTGCAATCACGTTCCCTTTTAAATATTCCCGGCTGACTGGATGTCACGCTGCATGTAGAAGAGTGTAGGTACGTGACATTAGACATTTTTTGTTTTTTTTTGTCTGAAGGACTTCCAAAAAATTGATCACCTTTCTCAGCAGTGTAAAGAAACGAGGTTTTCCCAGTGTTTATCAGGATAAAATTCTCATTTAGTAGTGTGTTCATTGGCAGGAAAGTAAGGCTATCAGTCGTTTTTAGGGGAACTTAAGTAATAAGAGGCTCCCATAAAGAATTTGAACTTTGGAGTCATGTGACGACGGTAATGATGATGATGATCATGTGCTACCGTGGAAGTTGGCAAATGAGGGACGTGTAGCAGACAAGAAGAAAAGTGTGACTTTGATACATTTCTTCTTCTTTTTTGTTCTGGTTTCCTCGTCGTCGTTGATGTAAATGGTAATAATGATACGGATGCTGCTGCTGCTGCTACTGCAGTGCAGTGCTCACCTGAGAATAATGGATTCAGTGAGCCATGAAGCTCACATCACAACAAGTTGGCTTTGTTGACACAGCACTTGCTCTGAATCTACGACGGCTGCTAATACTGCCAACACTAATGTGGACGACGACGGTGTGCCCCTGTATTATTACACGGGAGAAAAGCGGAATGTTTAGCAGCCGAGGTAAGGAATACGAGGAGCAGATTCGTTGATTGTGCATATTTTTGAAACGGTGGAGGTGGTGATGATGATGAAAATGACGGCTTTCCCTGAAGCACCTTTTCACCCACTTTCATCCTCACTCTCCCAGGCCAGTCGTCATCATCCCTTCATTTTCTTCCATTATTCACTCACGTCCTATCTTCAACCATCCATCCGGTTCGCAGCTCATTTCCACTTGACAGTGAAATGCAAATAGTTGAGGTGGTAGTAGCGCGGTAGCTGAAGCAGGAGCAGACACACACAAATACACGCGACGTTAGCTCCTCATCATCAACAACAGTAGCACCATCAATTATTTTACAGGCGTAGCCTGAAGAATGTGTACAGTGTGCAAATTTTCCAGGGGAGAAAGTGAAAACTCCAGCTGACTCATCACACTACACACACACACACACACACACACACACACACACACACAAAGACACACGGGGAAAGAGCCATCATCATTATAGAAGGACACGCAAAACAACAAGGAACATTGTTTTACGGGAGAAAGGTGACGACAAAATATGATTTCCTCTTATGACTCACGTCCCCTCACTATCATTACTATCATTATCGTAGTAGCACCGGAAGGACGGACGGACACCCGCACTATCCAGCCAGACTAATTCATCGGAGTAGTGTTCAACCTCTGTGTAGCGGCGCATGATTTAATTAGCCGTGTTTTGAATAAGGTTGTGCAATGAACGTTCTCTTTGTTCCGTTCTCGTACACACCCGCCTCCTGGCGAACAACGGTAGAAGGTGTACCCATACCGTACCTGAAACCTAAAATGTGTCGGCATCTACCCCCACTAAAAGAGGGTAATCAGGTGCAAACTTGGTAGGTAGCTAGTTTGAGATGCAAACAATTTTTTATCGTTCCCCTTATCTCCAGCAGACAGGAAATATGAGAATTTGGGGAAATTTCAATCACACCAGAGTAATTTAAAACAAGCGCCAAAAGGAAATTTTAAAATCTTTTGAATCGCTTTCCTCCTTCCAGGAAAATGGGGATAGGTACCTTTTGGCTGTCTACCCACCCGAACTGCACCAAATTTGAGGCTGAAATTTAGGGAAGATGGTTTCCCCATTTGTTTGTCATGCTTTACCACCCAATTTCATTTCATGCAAGTCCCTGTACACATTATCCCCATTAAAATGCCGCTTAAAGAAAGTCAAGTTTTAGCGACTTTTTTTTCCTCCTCCTGGAGTACAAACCCATTTCACCATTTCCATACTTGCCCAAACCTCCTTCTCTGTAAATGTAATACTTTCTTCACGTCTGAAATTGGTGGAGTCATTTGAGCCCTCCCCGGAAGAATACGGACGGGAGCTAATTTTCTTGGAATTAGAGCAATTTCGAATGATTTGTTGAGCCAACTTTGTGCTTTGATGGCGCATTTGTTATGGAGTCATTTCCTTCTAGCTGCTATCCGTAGGGCGGCAGTTCACTCGAACGTCATCAGTTGATTTTGATTCTAATGACAGAAATGATGATTGATGATGCATAACATTTCTTGGAGAAAGTACTTGAACATGTCCTTTGCCCATTCACCGATGAAATTTCGTTTGGATCGGTAAATACAGCACAACCACGGTACACTTAACATACACTCCAAGGCATTCCTATTTGTATTACACATCTAGATCTTACCTGCAGGTCTCCATAAAATGGGAACTGTAAAGGGGACCAAGGGTTTTTTTAAACGACCCGAAATATGAGACATTTAATCCGAACAAGAGCCCTTATTGCATCTTACATCTACCACTGCAGTAGTAATAAGACACCTCATATTGTGCCGCTTCAACAACACTTGATGATGACAATGGTCAAAGCCAGTGGATAATTGTTTTCTGGTAATTAAAAATGGTGGAACAAAAAGAGAAAGTAAAGCTGAAACTAATCCTGCCTTTAAAAAAAACTTTTGAATTTGAGTTCTCTGCGCTGAATTTTCATTAAAAGGAGGTCCCTGTCACCCTCCCCTTTCTTGGTAGCAGTCAACCATCCATCAAATCAAATTCGTAGTTTATTCCCTACCCAAGAGCATCGAGCAGTCGAAGATTTTGAAGAAGGCCAAAGTCAACCCGGCCATCCGCCTATTCCCAGAATTCGAGTTGTATTCAAATTCCAACGGGGAGTGATGTTTACCAGGTTACAAAACGTTTTACACCATTCTCCCGACTTATAACGACATTTCTCCCAGGGAATGCTACTATTTGTACTCGGGCCGCGTTCCCACACACATACACCTATTATGCACGTATATCATCATCATCTTCATCCCTTTATCGTTCCGCATTTTTAGAAGCCATGAAAAAAAAGAAATAAAAAGTTGGAAAGGAATTCTCATTTCTCTCTCTCTCTCTCTCTCTCTTTCGTCCGTGAGCAAATATTGGTTCAAGTTTGAGAAGTAATTAGAGTGGCGAGAAGATTAGAAAAGATTACCAAAATTATGTCTGGAACAGAGAAGGTGACATTTCAAAAAGAATTTAACTACGCAGGAGACAGTCAACCTGATCATTAAACTACTACCTACTACCATGTCTACGCCTGCATATTACACTTCACTTTTTACTCAACTCTCTCTCTCTCTCTCTCTCTTTCTCCACATCTCTACACGAAGTGTATAGGTATACCACTTTGCCTACATTCATTTCCAGTTTCCTTCGAGTCCATCTTTCCCTTTTGATGCGTTCTTGAATAAAAAATCGTCCCGTCCCCAACTTTCCCTTTTTTTGTCTCCTTCTTGTCCTCATGAAATGTTAAAGTTTTGATTAATTTTTACAGGGAAACGTTGAAAAAAAAATGAATGGGAAACGAGGGAAAAAAGCAACTTGTGATATTCAAGTTCGTCAATGGCACCCTTTCATATTTACCTTTGCCCATCTTTTATTAGTTCTCCCCGGCCTACTTCACGTTATGCACTTTTGTTACACTCGAACAGGAACAAAAGTTTTGCCGCCTCTTGAGACGACAGAACAAATTTAAAGGTCGTTATTATAAATCCGGGTTGGAGAATAGTTGCAGGAGGGAAAAAAGGTAGTTTTGTGTCTTTCTCCCTTTAGATCATCATGCAGGTAGGGATAATATGTATATATTATGTATATAAACGTGAACGAACGACACGCACTCTGTCTCGCACACGTACCTACGCCAACAGCAAAACAACCTTACTCCACGACCGTTTGCACTTGACCTGCCAGTGGACTATCATCCCCTTCAAGTCGACATGTGTCAATCGGTGACAATCTTTTTGCATTTCACCACTCCATTCCATTCTCCATTTCCGAGAGGGATATTCATCTTTATAATACCCCACAGCGGTTGACATGGCCATCCGTAAGCAAAAAAAGAAAAAGTGAAAGGAATACGTGCATTCATGCCGTTACTTTCGTTTGATAAGGTCTCTCTCTCTCTCTCCGTCGTCGTCGCACACACACACACACACACACACTCTCCCTTGAACTCTCGCCTTCCTCTCCTTTTTTAACTTTCTCTTTTCCCCACAGCAAAAATGAAAATTTATAAATGTACCTCCTTTTATTCCATTTATAGAGTAAAGCCCTCAAACGTACAGAAACGCACTAGCCCAGCAAAAACCACACACACACACACACACACATACACAACAAGACGACTGTTAAAACGTATGTCGGCCTGTCTGAATATTTGTACTCCCGAAAAATGTAAAAGATGCACACGCGAGCCCAATGGTGACAAACAAGAAATACACGAAGACGCGTTGAAAATCCCCGAATTTGTACTTTCCTTTCGTTCCACTACTCTCCTCCATTCATCAAAGAAGAAAAAGGAGCGAGCAAGCTTCCCTCAGAACGACAACATTACTACGCGGAGTTCTTTTAGTGGCTTTATATACCCCTAGCAACTGGAAGACTGTCATCACATTATAAATTAAAGTTTGTTTCCCTCCGGACAAAAAAAAATCAGCGGATAAAAAAACAGCCAGAGTAGAAACAAGGGACGGATTATATTTGACAGCGAATTACATCCTGACAATAATAGTGCAAGTTGTTGTATACTGTGGGCGCTGGAGGTAAATTTAGAGACGCTTTTGTTGCGTGCATAAGCATGCGTAGCTATAAATATAGGAGAGAGATAAAAATGAATGCCTTCCTTTTATACACACACACACACACAAGCACACATGTTTACTAAAGAGAAAAAGTGTCATCAACTTTCTCCAACCGAAAGATCGCGCCCATGTTGCCCCAAGACAGAGGGTTTCTCCACGGGCAGAGAAAACCTCATATCATTTTAGGATCACCAGACTGCCATACTCGGAGAAAGTCATCACGTCGTTTGTAAGCACTACTTTGTCACCAGTTGGGACATATTCGCTCGATTTTATTGAGGAAGAACAAAGGAAGAGAAAAAAAGTTATTAGTTGAGCATGTTCCAAGAGGAAACTCCATCCTTGGGAAGGGATCCATCATATCATCATCATGATGGGCATAAATTAAGTGTTCGTTCAAAAATTTGCATATTTTTATTACCATTAGTTACCCGGGTGGAGGAGGAAGGGGAGAGGTTTTCCAGTTGAACCAGGTAAATGATGTTGTACGCAAGGGGGAAGCGTATGGGGGAAAACCAATATGAAATTGTGTGGTTTATGACTCCCTGGAAAGAGGGAACACACACAGAGACACATACACACGAGGACAGAAGGTTTTAGACGGCGCCACGTCATTTTAAGGTTACAAGAGGATTCCTTTCAGAGAGCATAAATCTTGAACTTTCAACTGGGAACGGAGCGTCGTAAAAAGCACGTAAAACTTTTTTCCCTTTAGGACGACATGATAATAATCTGACATTACAGATGCATTTACACCGGAGGGGATACACTTTGATAGCATGTGTGATACGGAAAGAAAGTAACGTGTTGTACGATAAGGTAATGGGTATGGCACGAGTTGTAAGGAGTTTTGGTCCGGTTTTGGGGGTAAATTAGCATTTGGGATCGTCACAGTAATAATATGAGTTGGAGGTGTGGCTGAAGAAAATAAAAATAATAAAAAAAGCAATAACGGTACTACACTCCTCTACTGGAATATATGGCGGGCGTCTTTCTCATAAGTTGTATTTGAGGCTCCCTGTTTCCTTAGCGGAAATGTGGTTCTTGGTATTATGTGGGGGTCTGGGAGGCCCTTGTAATGCAGAAGTTGCAAGGTAAAATGTAAGATTAACAAGGACAATAAATGATAGCCAAGGTTTAACGATGTGAGTTTGTAATAAAAAGGGAAAAATGGAGAGAAAAAAATTCGATCGGGGCAGCCGGAGTCGTGGCAGGGTGGACGGAAGAAAATTTCTTTTATTGGAGAAAATTTTAACGAAAATTAACGACTGCTTGAGGGAGTATAAAGACGACATGGGTTTATAGATCTACACACGATTCCTGACTCAGAGGATATTTTCCCGGAGATTTCACGTCGTTAATGATTTTTTATTAAAACGAAACCAGATTGTCTTTACGAACTTTCCCTTTTTAGAATGATTGGGTTTCAGCGTTGCGCAAGGACAATCATCATCGGGGTAATGCGCTTTTATGTAAGGATGAATGGCACGTGTTTCCAACGTGTCATCAACATCCTTTCCTCCCTACCCGAATTTAATAGTCCATTTTCTCCGTAAATTTATCCAATACACTAATGCCTTCCCTGTTGCCATAATTTAAAACCGGATTGTGGGGAATAAATGGGAGTGTGAAAACAAAACCATCACACACACACACACACACACACACAGATACAAATCCGCGTGGCAGAGAGGGAACTACTCAACAAGGTCGGCTTGCTGATGATGGTTGAACGCTAAACGGGAACAATGGGACAGTCAACAGCGATTTTACTCTTTCCTGTGGAAGCTATAATAATTTCGACCTCAGTCTTTCATTTTACCTTGTGTAATTTATTGAATGCTATTTGTGTACACAAGCAGGAGCACTACACGGGGAAAATGGGATTGAAATGGGAATCTTCATATGGGGCTTCCTCTACCTGGGACATCGGTGGAGGTAAAAGAGGAATAGATTTGAGGTGCCGTTTTATATATGAGGTGTAGCAAGAGTGACAAGGTGGACGTGTTACATACAAAAGTACGTTTCGTCTGCTATTTGTATATAGGTAAAAGTAGGGTAGAACTAGGTACCCTAAGAGATATTTGAAGGTTGGCTTTGGATTAAAATAATAATTCTTTGTGGCTTCACACACACACACACATCCACACCAGAGCATGTGGATAGAGTACCAGGGATCAGGTTCATAACAAGCCGTTATTGTTCCTTCTAGAATTCAGCTGTGAGGAGAAGCGCTCTAAATTTGTCGTTGGTTGCAGGGTTGCCAGCTTATTAAAAAAGGGCCATGTTCACAACTGTCCCCGGTCGGTGAAAACTTTTTTTTTTGGTTTAAGGTTATATAATGAATAAAATAATGTGCAAGCATGCCTGTTGTCCACTGTCCATTTTACCGATTAGTCCAGAAAGTCGCACAGTGCATCATGGTCCATAGGGGCAGTTGACAAATAGGCGTACACTGGCTGTTTGGCTTAAAAGTTTATTTCATTCTTGATAGGGATCCCGCCCGGATTTTGTAGAGAGCTTGGGTAAAATCCCAACTACGTCGTTTCATCGTTTCTACTGTTGCTAAAGTGGTGCTAGAAAGAAACCAAACTGCATCGGCATCCATCCCCATCCCAGGCAGGAGCGCTGTAGCTGGTGGAATTTACAAACAAAAGAAAATTCCGATTAAAAAAAACTGTTGAATCCTTCAATCACAATAGTCGTTTCTGGAGAAGAGGCATCAGTAGAACGACGACGACGACGACGACGATGATGATGATGATGAAAGTGTATGGAAACTGATGCCCACCGAAATTCCTATACGTTGCCGTAAAATATTATGCAATATATTTAGCAGGTTGGGAGTTTATGAAACGAACGACGACCTGCTGCTGCTACTAAATCAAAAGCAAAAGAAAAAACAATAGAAGCGAGGCCTTTCTCTGTGACTGTTCCAGGCCGAAACAAAAAAGACAAGGAAATAGGAAATAGAGCGAGAGAGAGAGAGACGAGAAGGATAAGAGTTTGGAAAAATGGAATCCCCCTCCCAAAAGCAAAAGAAAAAACAATAGAAGCGAGGCCTTTCTCTGTGACTGTTCCAGGCCGAAGCAAAAAAGACAAGGAAATAGGAAATAGAGCGAGAGAGAGAGACGAGAAGGATAAGAGTTTGGAAAAATGGAATCCCCCTCCCGCCAAAGCAAACGGGACTGTGACAGATTACCAGGTACACTCAATCTTCCGTTCACCCTTCACACACACACACACACACACACACACACACACACAGCTACGTAGACACAGTCATCATAAGTCACCATTGAAATATAGAAAAATCTTTCACGTATGTACTAAATTCCGTTTAATTGCTATTGTCTTGAGTTTCAAAGCTCTACGCACTAAACCTACTCATAAACTGGGGCTGTGCCATAAAATAGGAGAAGTGCCACTTGTAGGACAATGACTTGAAACAAAAAAAAATGAAGGAGCAGAGACAAAAGGGGGAAGAGACGGAGGCCGTATGCCTTGACATTCATTTTCAGATTTTGCTGTACGTTGATGATTATTATGTTCCGCCTGCGTAGCACTTTCTTTCCAGTTAACTTTATGGTAGTCTACACACTATGGAAGGACCGTGTCTATATTATCTAAATCAAGTAATCTTATAAATATGGATGTGCCAAAGGATGGTGTCGTGGTCGTCTATCCGCAGTGCACGACGTGCTACCCCAGTTGATTAGAGCACGCACGTGTATGGCGCGTGGTTTTTAGGAGGAAAACCGTTGTGGATTGATGGAGAAAAAATAAAA
>JAHZNE010005257.1:0-12322 GCA_027744055.1 Callyntrura sp. NNG-2020
TGAGCCGGGAATCGAACCCGAGATTCTCATTAACTGTGCGTAATATTCTCATCAGGGGGAAGGTTTGAACACATGAGGGTCTTATGGAGACTGTCTCACGGTTATAACTCTTCCCTTTGGTGGCGCTTGATCATAGTACAATGATTCAAGACACGAGAAACTAAACGCATGACATGCGAGCGTTTTACCACTAGACTACTCAGCCATGCCTGTGTACTACGCTACGATTTAAAGTATGTATTCAAACTGGTTTAACAATGGATCCTTCCCCTTTTTTGTCTTCCATCTGACCGATGACTTCCGGTATGGTACGATGTTTTGACAATTCAAACTTTAACTATAGAGATGACTTTTAAAAATACCGATTAACTTACATTGAGTTCATGTAGACTACTACGACTACTTAGCTCTACCCATTCAACACAGTTCTATGATTAAATACATTGCAAATTGCAATAGATTACATTGGCGACAGAGAAAATTAAATAGGTGATATATAATTTGCTGCAGTGGATTTGAAAAAAAGATAATGAGTAATAAACCTTACATATGATTATTTAATTTCATGGTATGCCATGGACCCAATTTCATAAAAATTACAAATTTGACAAATTTTTCAAGTAGTCAATAGTCACTGTTCGTTTGTACCTCAACCTCAACAATTAAATGGACACTTTTTTTGTCAACTTGTCGGACATATAAGTTTATGAAATGGAATCATGGTGTAATGATGTGGAGACAACACGTTTGTCATACAATATTCTCAAATATCCATGTTGTGGGTTAAACAAATATCGGATCAACGTTTATTGGTAAATTTGAAGACTACAAATTACCAACTTCATAATATAAAAAATGAGAAAGAAAAGCAAAAATAGAAAATCACGTCGCACTCTAACGCCGTGTAAGTAGATAGTAGCTAACTATTCGATTGAATTTAAAACTGTATAAATAATACATATAATCGCTGAAGTTCCGTTGTAGACAGTGTGGTCTAGTGGTTAAGGCGCTTGACTGGAATGCGACAAATGTGCTTGTGTTCGCAGGGCTTTGAGTAAGGCTGTAGGAGATACCCAGCGTATTAAATTTATTTACCATGATAGCATTTGTAATCGCACGTCTTCGTGATGGGCAGTAATTTTCATATTAATATTGACCAGTTTATATTATACCAATTATAACAGGTGCTTCACCTCTCTGACGAGTACAAATCGCACAGCTAACAAGAGATTCAGGTTCGATTCCTGGCGCTGTCACTAACTTTTTGTCCCACGTGAAGTGAAGTCAAAATGACATAATCATGAGACCGTCTTTGTTATATTATTTTTATTAAGATTATTTGTTTATTATACTCCTTCGTTACGTCTGTAAGGATGACCTCATGCGGTCAACCCTTCATCTCTTGACGGTGCCGCATACAGTTTGCAAGAGGTTCACGTTTTTTGACACTGCCGTTGTTACACATTATAGTAAAAACCTGAATCGAAAGCAAGCACCGTTGCTATGGTTTGCAGTGATGCCGTACGATTTTCTTATTTTTATTAAAAGATTGCAACAAACTATTGAAAAAAAATTAAAAAAAGTAATCTTGAATTAAACAGGTTCTAATAATGATTTGGATTTGCTTTACGGTGGGAGACGATTATTGTTGATTTAATTTACAAGTAGAATACGTTACCCCCTTGCTCGTGCTCCTGGAAACCATCCCAAAATTTCCGAAAATGAGCAAGACAATAGTAGGTTAAAATAGTCTGTATTAAACATTGTGAGGTTACATTTAAGTAGTTGACACGTAAAATTTTGGGATGATCTTCGAGAAACACGAGCTTACATAAAATGCATTAACATATCCAAATCAAACCCATTGAAATATCCCTTACGCGCGCCGCGGGCATTGCATGGAGACTGGAACTCTCAGGTTCCATTCATGTGGGAAATCAATATTGGTGAAAATGTTGTAGAATGCTATTCAACAGAGCCAGGTCTCATGAATTAACTAACTATTAGGTCAACGAAAGGAATATCATAGAGGCATTATAATTGAAAACGTAAGAGATTGATTCCCAGAATTTGCATATTTTTCTGTTTTTGATGGGTTCATGTGCTTTGAAACGCCTCACACCCAGCTCACTCCGGCATTCCTACTTTAGCTTAATGTTATTTGTTCGTTAATGTGATATCATCAGCAGTCGAGCAATAACCAAAAAAATTAGGAAAAGAGAGATAGTAGTAAATGAAGGGGAGCACTTCAATTTCCAGTGAAAATGATTCACGTTTATTTTATGGTTTCATCTGCTGGATGTGTACAATTGTAATTAAACGCAGTTAATCAAACATAAACCTTAGCTCCTGATTGATGGCAGTCGAAAACTCTTCGTATCTGTTGAAAGCAAGCAGTAATTTCATTCGTCACATGCATCCCTAATGCAGTTCCGCAATGTTTCCCACGTCACCAAAAAATATCTTAGAACCCACATTTTAGAAAATGTTACATATATTGCGTTGCGATCCCAATTCCATACATTACACCTCCCCCTGAAGAAGATGGGTAAATCCCTGACAAAATTAGTATACAAATGTGTGTACACTCGAAACTAGGGAATTAGTAATTCTTCCCATTACCTATTTTTCTTAGTGATACTATAATAAGTGATAGATAGCTATAACGACACTTGGACAACCAACCCTTTCTACATTTTCCTCCCGTGTTTCCTCTCACTCTGTGCCCGTAAAAACATTGGAGTAGAGCAACTCATTATTGTTAAAAGAGCACAACTGGCGTTGTTTTATTTCCCATACAAATACCTCCACGTATATGCCCACGCATATATTTTTAAAGTTATATTTATTCCCATGGTCCTGATGAAGAAGGTGTAGCTTTAGATTTTGGTAATGAGCATTTTCCCTCAGCTATAAATAACAGCCACAGGAACGCTGCCTCTGCAAATATTTTTTTCTTTGGAACGACCGACCGCCGGCTTATTTACCGGTATTTATTGAAGGAGAAAAGATTGTCCTAGCATCAGTGCTTAAAGAGGAGAATGCATCTCTCCCTGCTGTTTGCGCTTTGTCCAATAATAACAGTAATATCTGCGTGTATTCCAATCCTGTGCATATTTTTGTACGCTCATCTTTTTCTTTTCTTCCTGTCGTTTTGTTACACACTGACAATTTTTCAAGAGATCTGATCATCTAAAAGTGAAGGGAAGATGAGACAAGAGCATTCATTTTCGTATTCCCTTTTCTCTTCGGTCTTTAGTAGACATACCTCCCTGCATGTGCTTCTTACAGAGATGCTGTTTGTTGCACGCTGTAGAGACGAGAAACAAGAGGCTGAGTTTTGAATGTTTCAAAAACACATAAATAAATCAGTACTTCAAGATATGTAAATGATCATGAGATGTGCTTATCGACGGAATTTTTACTATCATGTACATGGATTCACTCAGTGAGCACTAAAATGTGCATTTTTTGTTTTTGCGACCCTCCTTCTTTTGTATTTTTTGTTTTCTTTCGTCATTCTAGGGAGATCTCTCTCTCTCTATCTAGGCAGACTATATATGTAGGCGAAAAAGTGAGGAGGAGAGGATGTCGGAAAACCGTGGTACAATGGACGGATACACTCAAGTACTAACGCGCCGTACGCATTGCAACAAATAGAGACATTTGACTGAACCGCAGCCAAAAGAAAAGGAAAAATACGATACGGCTCTTATGACTTAGTTAATTAGATAGATAAAGCAGGCTCACTATTCACCATCATCATCATCATCATCATCTGAGAAGCCAGTTCTTTCTCCCCCTGACATTTTTTTGCCTTGCTTCCGTTTTATTCAATCTTTCTCACTGTTGGTGCCATTAATAGTGTAAGAGTCGTTTAAAAACCCATTTCGACGGAGAATCTCCGGCGTTATTCTCAAAGTGAGTGGTATTGCCAGATTTACAACAGCGAGGAAGACAGGAAAGGAAAAGGTGAAATGTGCCATTTTTTGTAATTATGGAACGACGTTAAGTTTTCGAAATTCTTTCAACCAAAAAGCAGGAAATTGTCATACACGAACGCTTGAAACATTCTTACACGTAAAAGTGATTAAATAATCGCAGTCCCAAAATATTTTTAACGCAAAACAAATCCCTCTCACATTGCCCCAAAAGTTAAAATCTTCACCTCTACCGCTTTAAGTATCCCCCGCTAAAAATTTGGGTGTAACCAAATCTGTCGAAAAAGTTGTTTGCTTTTGTTTTCCCCCGGGAGAATAAATGACATGCCATACAGGAGGGAGCACGTATAAATAGTGTTGTTTTGATTTGATACAAATGTCGCAATAAAATGTTTACACAAATAACGTTTAAATGAGTTGTGTAAGTGTGCGTGAGTATATTTGTGCGGTGCAAAAAAAATAATCATCATCCTCGATCATTACTAAACGAATCATCTTTTTACGACGAGAAAATTGTGAGAAAAAGAGGCGCGGAGTGACGACAATCTGGTAGAGGGTACAGAGTCGCTGCACAGAGACTTTTAACATTTTAACTGAAAACTTCATAAGAATATAACACTTTGCGCACGAAGACGACTCTAACAAGCCGTGGTGTTTGTTATTGACAAGTCACTCTCAGCAGCAGCAGCATCAGTAGCAGCTGCCGCGTCTTTCCAAAATTGACAGAGAAAACATTTTTAAATAAAAACAAAAACATTGCTTGTGGCGGAAAATATCTTGAATAACACACGATACGTAAAGCAGGTAAATTAATTGACTGCCACTTTACCTCTTGCAATATAATAGACGAGCCATTATTAAAATTGTTGTGTCTATTCCTCCTAGAATACTGTCAACGTAAACGTAGGGACCCCAAACTCGTGACTTCAACTGGCTTTAAAAGTGACCCAGTGGAAAACTTCGTATTTTTTCTCGCCCCCTCTCTCTCCCTCTCCTTTTTTGGTAAATCTCTCACGTGATTCTTGTTTAGTAAGTATAATATGTAATAGCATAAGTACCTATTTGTCTGTGAGCTTTTCAAGAATTTCAATATTTCAGTACTTACTTACTTTGTACTCGACATGCTTGTTAGTCGAATGTAGGGAGTAGTATTATTATTAGTTTCTTGGCAAAAATGTCCACATGTGCCTACACGTTACGCGAATCTGATGTACTTGCGTAATTGCTTTTGATGTATCCATTTTTNTGCTTTTGATGTATCCATTTTTCATACGGACGACGACGGCGTCTTCAAAATCCCTTTTTTCATTCTCTTCTCCTCGTCGCTGCGACTTTACCCGGTTTTAAAACGCAGCTCTGCTTTAGGCTTACTCATATAATTTTACAAAATCGTACAAAAGCATAAATTATCAGCTTGTACCCCACCATATAGATTATTATGACTTATCGCTTAACTCGACTGGCTTGCAGGAGACAGTCTTACATCATCGAGTAGGCATATTGTTATAACTTATAAGGATGTAGTTTGTAGTAGGTAATGTTCTCCTGGCTTCTTTGTTTTTGTTTACCTTATAGCAGGATGGTAAATGACTATACGGATTCTAATAAATAACTTATATTATTATGCTGTCATGCTTTCGTGTAAATAAGCAAACGTTACATAATGCAATTCCGGGTTATAGTGTACACATCCACAGCTTGTGTCTGCAACAAGAAAATATGATTTGTAACGGTTGAGGGAAGGAGAAACCACAGCAGGGTTGAGTAGAGAGAGAGAGGCAGGTTTTACGTGTTTTATATAGGTAAACTTACGATTTTCACTTCGGAAAAATATTTTTTTTTACAGATAGCGTGTAGAGAGGAAACCGTAAAATCTTCAACAAATGCCTCATCTGCCATTCCTATGAGGATACGGACTTTGACTAAACTGTAATTTAATCGGCATTCCATATAAACGCGGATACTTGAAATTAAATATTTTACGAATTAACGTGTAAGCGGTAGCAGAAAATAAAAAGGAAATGGTGCATAGACAGTTTGGAAGAAACTGCTGTGCCTAAAACATAAAGAAACTTTAATAGTTCCCACCACCAAGTCGCCCATAGTAGTGGTTTGGGTGAGTCACATAAAAAACGATACTTGGAAGAAAGGGAAAAGTGAAATAAATTAGACAGGAGCATCATCATCATCCGAAGGCATCCCCAAGTGATTCAAGTAATCATGATAAACACGTAAAGTTTATGGGGTTCGTGTAATTCAAGAGTCGGAACCAATCAAACTATTTTTTTCTATTTATCTGTAATGAAACTTGCTTCCACTTCTTTAAACGTTAAATACATGATACATTAAACATGATAAACGTGTGTGTCTGACATGCGGCTTGAGAGATGATAGCTGCCGAGCTTGAAAAATGTCTCTCTATTTTTATTTTTGTTCAGTAGGAACAGCCTCACCGAGTAATAAATCCTTTTTGTCGAGAGAGAAAAGAAAAAAAAAAGGAGGCAAAGTGTGTGCAAGTTCTTTGCAAGCTTTTTTGGAGGAGACGACGCGTTGCATGGTATTATTCAATTGGTGACGAGAGAGAAAAAGCACGTGAGATTCTAAATCTGTTCCTGTTCGTCTGCGAAGAAACAAAAAAAACGTAGCAGTCAAAATGAATGACTCTTGCAGAAACGGCAATGAAGTGAAATTGAGATCTCCCAGAAATGACTTTTCCACTTTATCAGCAGCGGTGGTAGCATCAAAAACAACAGCTTTTTCTTGTTCTCTCGCTGATTCCCCTGCTGATGAGTGTGGTTTATTTGACGGTGACCCGCAATCCTTTCTTTCGGAAGGCAATAAGCATTTTATTTACAAGCGCTACTCCGCTGCCATTACACAATACACGGAAGGTCTAGCACGAACTGCAATAGGAGTCTCTCATTTTCTAGAAGAAAAAAAGAAGGTGGAGGCGGATGGGAATGCTGATGCTGGTGGTGATAAGGTTGAGAATGCGCCAAGAAAGCCGCACCACAATTCCGCTGTATCAGTCTATCTCGAGCTGTTGAGCAACCGGGCTTTGACGTACCTCTCCATTGGAAACTTCTCGGCGGCTCTGCAGGACACGGGGAAAATATTAACCATTAGTCCGACCCACGTAAAGGGTATCATTCGACAGGCCAAGGCTCTGGCGGGATTACGGCGGTACGAAACTGCCATTAGCTTTTTAAAGGGGGCGATTGCAAAGTGTAAAGAGAATCGTGCCACGGAAAATTTGAAGGAGTTGTCCAGTTTTGTGGAGAAATTGGCAAGGATGAAGCAGCAGAGTGAAACGGGGGATTTTTATGAGATCTCTCAAATTATTGAGAAGCCGTACGAGCAGGCTCCTGCGGAGTGGGTGGATTATACGGGACCCGTGAAAGTGTGCAATATTGAGGGAAAGGGGAGAGGGCTCCGAGCAAAGGAGGATTTACCGGCGGGAACGTTGGTGTGTGCATGTCGAGCGTTTGAGATTATTTTCTTGGGACAGGAGAACAATCCAGAGGAGGGGATTAGTGAAGAGAGTAAAAAAGCCTTGGGGGAGGGGAACTTTAAAGTGGAGGATGACGCCACTCTGAATTTGCTGGCGAGGCGGATTTATGATACGTTGATACAGAATCCGGAGAAAAGGGCAGAATTTTACCAATTGCACGCCGGTAGAAATTTTAAATAAATATTAAGTAAATAAGTATGTTTTTAGGTTTGTAGCCATCATAAACCATAGCTATCAATTTTGTAATGCTTTTAGGCAACGACCTTGGACATTTGGAACCCCCACAATCATCCACTTCCAGTGATGATGACAAGGCTCCACCGACCCTCGATATGGCTCGTGTTTACGGCATCTGTCGCACAAATGCTTTTGCTAATTCTGGGGATTCATATCCTGAGGTGGAGAAATCTGTCGGTTTGTGGATATTCCCTGCCTTTGTAAATCATCAGTGTGTTGGTGGCAACAGCACGTGGAAAATATTCAGCGACTTTCTCTTTGTTCGTACTTGTCGTCCTGTGAAAAAGGGCGACGAGATTCTAGTAAGTTACGTGAGCCCTGCCTTTCCCTTTCGGGCGAGAACCGAAGTACTGACCAAAAGACTGGGTTTCGTTTGCTCATGCGTGCTGTGCGACCTAGACCGTGCTCTGCCGCCGTCTTCCCATCAAGACAAAGATAGACTGAAATTGTTGGTGCTAAACCAAGAGGTTAAATTTGCCCAGTTGGACCACTCCGATGACAACTCCAGAAAGGCTGTGGATGCCTCCATATTACTTCTCGAACAAATTGTTGGAAAATTAGAAAAACTTCAGCCAAAACATGGCATATACAATGCCAGTTTGTTGGACCCTTTGCAAAAATTGGGACTCAAATATTTTGGTGTGGGAGAGTTCCAGAAAATGATCAAGGTCATGGAGCGGGCCTGCGCTTTAATGAAAAGTTGCATGTTGCCGCACGGCGCGGCAGACGCGTCCTTGTGGATTATTGCTGCGTATATGCAAATGGGGAATTTCAAATTCGCCAAGAAATGGGGTAAAGTTCTTCGGGATAATTTGATCTTGGCTTATGGGGATGTCCAAGTACTCAAAGTGCTGGGACCCTGGATTATCGACCCAATGACCAAGTGGGGGCTAGTCAACGACGTTAAGTTGTAGCTTGGAAATTTAAAATCCTGTAGAATAATACAATACCTGTAACGTTATATTTTAGAGAAGTCCCTCCTTAGTAATCTGTGCAGATCATGGTTTACGGTGATTGCTACATGCTTGCTTTGTATATTTATGTAATAAAAGAAGAACAATTTCTACAAATATTAAAATCACGCGCGAATATTTTTATTCCACCAAATGATTTAATGTTTGACTGCATAAATTCATTGAATGATTGCGCTCCGCTGGAGGAGATGGTGAACTTGCCGGAAAACAATACAACTCAACATGGCAAATAACAACGCATTTTGCTCACAATCAGTGATACTGTTTACATTCATGTGCTAAATAACGGTGAGTTGATGGTGGAACTTCTCAGTCAGTTTCAAAAAGAAACGGTCGAAATTCGTGAGAGAATGAAAGAGACCCCGGGTATTTATTGAAGCAGATGAGGTTCTTGATCCCAACTTTGAAACGGACGGTACAGAACAGAACTTCAGTAAAGAAGATGCTGGATGTTTCCGCTGATTCAGAAGAAACTGAAAGTGGCTGATGTTCATGATTTGGACCAAATGATGTCCTTTCCCAAGTTCAGACACCAACTTGGGGAAAGTATTTCTAGCATGTGTGATAAGCAAAAGCGCGCTGGAAAGAGGTGTCTTTTGTGGAAATTAATCCACCCGAGTTCCCAAGCCAGTTCAGAGTTCAGTTTAGTGGCGCTAGAAAAGGTGGAAGATTCATGAACGTGGGTGGTTATATTCTTGGCGACACGAAGAAACGATGCTTGTGTTATGGGAACCTACCCTCCTTCTTGTTCATAGGGCGAGATATTTTATTTATTGTATCTTATATTTACAAAAATGGTACCCATGTGCCAATCTGTGCCAATAAATCTATTGTGCCAATGAGTAAAATGCAAAGAGCTTATAGAAACTTTATCTCTTTGTATATAAATAAAATGTGAATAAAAATGTCATAAAAGAATTCAACATTTATTTCAAATAAATACCCTTTTCTTGTCGTAAGCACTAACGTTTGTATTAAAATACTTTGTAACATTTTAGTTGATAGTGCTGAATAGTTAAAGGGGACACTCCAGGTCTTTCGTTCCACCTTTCTTGCAAGAACGCATTGTTTGTTATACACTGGCAATGGAGATAGTACGCGGGGAAATAACAAAGACCGTTTATACACTTGTGAGTTCTTAAAAAAGTTATCACCACATATGACATACTTATTCCGACTTTTAAAAAAAGCGGTGATAATTTTTTTTACAGATTCGCCAGCAGAAGCATGCCGAGGCAATAGAGATACTGGAACAACTGCTGGAAATGCAACCTTTTGTAAGTTTTTTTTTACCATTTCTCGGTTTGACTAGTTTTTTGTGGTCAATTTTTATGAAGAATATAACAGATGTAATTATGAATTGCATGCGGATTTTTATTTGACGCAAGAACTTACTCTCTTTTGGAATCACAGAGTCGTGCTGCCCTCTCTCTTATCGCCCACTGCTACTTTTACCTTCAAGAATTTGGCGACTCCGCTTACACGTACGAGCGCTTAGTGAAACTGTACCCAGAAGTTCCCGAGTACAGGTTGTATTTAGTTCAGTCTCTCTACCACGCCACTCTCTACGAACAAGCCTTGGAAGCGTGTAAATTTCCTGGTGACTTGGATTCTGACTCCTGTCGGCTAGATCCCGATCTTCAAGAACAGTTTACCAAGATAAAAGCGGCGGTTCAGTACTGTTGTGATGAAATCTCGGATGCAAAATGCTTATTAGAGAACTGCTCACAATTTGACCCCGACACGGCCGTCAATCAGGGGTGCATCGAGTACAAGAATGGCAACTATTCGGCGGCTCAGCAGCACTTTGAAATGGCAGCGAAATCAGCCGGATTCGAACCGAGGTTGTGGTATAACCGAGCAGTGACGGCGTATAGACTTTTAGATATCCCAAGCGCCGCCCATTTTGTTGGTAATGTCAAGTTGAGATTGATCATATCTGAGGTTGCTCATTTTACGTCTTATCCAAATAATTCTAATGGTATTACCATTATTTTAGGAGAAATTATACAACACGGGGTTATGGAGTACCCACATCTGGGAGTTTGCTCTGTTTCCGATGGATGGGAAGGTATTGCAAGTGTTGGGAACACTCGGACACTGCATGAGTCTGCTCTAGTCGAAGCATTAAACTTGAAAGCGGCTATTGAATATGACCTTGGGAAATGTAAGTGTACAAGATCTCACATTACAACACAACACTGACTAGACTAGATATAATGATCAAAGTGTATCGATCAAAATAATATGTAACATCTGCACCTACCTATGTCTCTGTGTGAATGCCGCAGTTGAAAGTGCGAAAAAGAGTATGTCTGACCTTCCACCGCGAAATGAAGACGAATTGGACGCTATATCCCTTCACAACATTGCCATTCTCAACCTAAAGCCAAATCCGGTAGAAACCTTGAAGAAACTTCGCTTTCTCATGGAACAAGACACGTTCCCACCAGAAACCATGCGGAATCTATTAATTCTCTACTCTCGCTTTGAGCAGTATGACTTGATGGCAGATTTATTGGCAGTTTATGACGAATACAAAGAGAAATATTTGAGTCCGGTGAGAGTACAGCACCACTAATGGCCATTTATTACCCAATTGGGACATAAACATCAATACTAGTAGTACTAAAGCAAAATACGTTGAAAATCTCTTATGTTATTCTCCCTTTGTAGTTTCTGCAAACGTTTTTCCAAGCCTTAATAAAGCGAGAATCCAGTAAAACAGAGTCTCTGAAGATGCTCGAAAAGATGTGTAACCAGTTGTCAGATAATCTACGAAAGCAAATAAAGCAAGTAGACGATTTAAAGGTGATAGGGGATGAGGAGGCTGCCAAGAAGCTTTGCAGTGAATTTGACGAAATGATAAACGAGTAAGTAATAAGCAATCAAAATAAAAGTTTCGCATTCCACAAGGTTTTTACACGATTGACATTTTTGAAAGGTGCTACCTGCCTACCATCATGCAAATGGGGAAAATTCATTGGGACAATGAAGACTGGACCGCAGTAGAGAAGGTGCTCCGTCAAGGCGTAGAATTTTGCGACGATAGGGATTTCTGGATGTTAAATGCGGCTCACGTTATCTTCATACGAGGGCAAGACTACGCTGAAGCCACTTCCTTTTATGAAGGGGTCACTCGCAAGCATCTCGATAAAATTCTGGAAGTAAGCGCCATTGTCTTGGCGAATCTGTCCTGCTGCTATATCCTCGTGCAGAGTAATGACGACGCGGAGACTTTGATAAATCGTATTGAAACCCAGGAGGAGGAACTTTTGAAAAAGTTCCCCGAACTGAAAATGTACTTTCGGATAACTTTCCCGTGAGACTCGGACCAGATACGTGGCACTACTCGAAAAGATGCTTGTTGAGCATGATGGAGGAAACTGTGAAACAAAAGTTGGACGTGGATGAAAAAATGCTGAGAGATTGTTTTCAGTTCTTGATAAAATGCGAAGGTAAGTGGTAGCAAGTAAACATTGCATATATTAATCTCAAAGCTTAATTATTAAATAATTATTATTTTATTCTATTAGAATACGGGATGACCGTTTCTAGTGTAGTGGAAGAAACTGCTCGATTGACAGAACAGCAGGACGCACTACCTTCAACCTATGGCAAGAAAACGGTAGCTTATGAAGCTCGTTATTTACGGTGGC
>JAHZNE010005258.1:0-12928 GCA_027744055.1 Callyntrura sp. NNG-2020
TATATGTATATGGGGATATTCAGAATATTAATAAAATAAATACAAAATCTGTATAAACGATCAAATTGAATTATTCGCGCGTTTTTATTTATTTAAATACTGATAAAGTGTATACACAACAAATACAACAAAGTCTTGTCATGTTTTCTATCTATCATCTATGTGAGCAAACTCTTATTTGCTGTTCCTTCACAAAAAAGTAAAGCTATACTTGTGCTTAAATGCAGCTTCTTGCATAATTTCAAAAAAATAACAGCTTAAAATTAAAAATTACTTACTGACGATCATATTTCTGTACTGGCGGACGACCGGACGGCGTATTACCGGATACACGATTCCAGAAAGGTACACTGCATAGCACCTTAATTTAATAAAAGAACTAGAATCCTAGCAATTTTGCAACACCGGTTATGTAACTTTATTGATATAAATATCATAGATTTTGTTTATGGCACCTTAACAATTTAAAACCATTGTATTTAGAGTGAGTAAATGTTTAAGCATAGTACATAAACTATCCCGCTAAATGTTTATTGAACGGTTAGAAGTGAAAAAAGTAGTGTAGTATATGTAGTTTATATGTGTAATCAAAACTGGCGTCATATACCCCTTAAGAAACTAAAGTGCATCAGATTTGTGAGTGATTGGTGATTCTTATATGTGTTCAAGTTAAGAACCTAAAATTCTTAATGTTCACCAAAAAAGAATGTACTAACTTTTCGTTCCATTAATTTACATATTTAAAGACCTTTAAACACTACCAATCCATCAACAATGGAGTCTATGAGGGAGTACAAATAATCCATCTTCATCTCCCTTGTTACACTGCTTACCTCTCCAATTTTGAAGGCAACATGACGACAACTTTGCACAGTTTTCCGCAGGTGTGGTCTTTCCTCACCGTGGATAGCCTCTAGTGACAAATCTTGCTTCCACTCCAAAATTATCCGGTGGCTCCTCTCCGATAGAGTGCAGATTACCCCCAAACCCCACAGCATGATGACCCAGTTACAGCCAATGGCAAAGCCAGCAGTGCCAAGTACCAGGGGGTTCAGATTCTCCAGTCCCAGAATGACCACGTCCGTGCCGACCATTAGAATAAAGTACACAATGAACAGGTACACTGCTGCCGCATTACTGATGTAATCTTGAGAATGTCTCAGTGCAATCCAGGTTTCTTTGTAGTATCGAATTGATGCATGGGTCAGGGGTTTATTCAGAATGGTTTTGATATGGTGAGTTATGTCATAAATCATTAGGACCGATGTGACCACCACAGTCCTCAAGTTGGAGGTCATTGGTTGAATAGCGGTGAGCATCAACAAGTAGCGAAGTATCTTGACGAACGGGTTGATGGCCAGGTCGGCGCATTGTTGAATGCCCGCTACTTGCGGTTTGGATAGCATTATCAGCGTCATATAGATCGGTTCCAGATTGACGTATACTAAAAACATGGGAATCACCAGACCCATGGTAACAGTGAAGGACTGTACCACTTGCAAAAGACCTAGTCCAAACCAGTCAACTTTGAGGGACGTCTTTTTCTCCTTTGGTTTTTGTGGTCCTCTGCGCCTGCATCGGATTTTGCGTCTTATTTCGACTAACCAGCTTTGTCCTTTAGGATTTTCCTCGTCAATCTGCTGTTCCGTTTCTTTGGCGCTGTCCATCCAGTTTAGGAGGAGAACCAGGTCTTTTCCGTGCAATTTAATGTTCACATCCATCCCAAAAGTGAGAGGAATGTTGATGACGAGCAAGGCGTACAAGACCAGTACGTCAGGAGCAATCCCCATAGCCCTGGAACCGTGCACGGTACCTAGAATGAGGCAAACTACACATAAAAGCCAACCAAACCCGAGTACATTGAAGCTGAAGAAATAGTAAGGAATGAGCCTTTTGAAATTTTCCTCATATCTCCACTTTTTGGAGGAGTGATCCCATATTAAAGGGTAGGGAACGAAATGTAGGAGTTGATTGCCCAGCAAAGCTTGGCACACCAGGGAGGACGGCATGGTGGAGAACACCAGAACAATGGAAGGGGCAAATGACGAATGAAAGGCACTGCAGTAATTTTTACTAAAACTTAAAATTCTCTAGAAAGGAAGTAATGTTCAATTCTAAAGTCAGTTTAAACTACTTTTTGACATTGTATTTTCAGTAGTAAAGTTGTTAATTTTAATTGACTTATTCGTCCACGTGTAACCTGAATCTTTTTATTCTGCATAAAATTGCTTAAAATTTAGATAATACTATACAACGAAATAAATTGCCATAATTGATGGTATTGGTAATTTAATCATTAAAATATGTTTGTAATGAAAAATGACTAGTTCTATGAGAATGAGAATACATGGACTTATATGTCGTTGTTAGTTGCTATTCCGACGATAATTTGTTGGTAACAACTCAAACGGTTTGGTTGATTGTTGATAAGATGGAGGCATAATATCATTAAAATACAGGAGTGATGGGATAGTTAGACCTATTAAATTATAATGGTGAATGCTATACCTATACAAGTTGGACAGGTTATGTTTTAACAGCAACTGGGAAAATGCGCCTGAGTCAAATTCCTCTTTTTTGGAATAAACTACCGAAAGCAGCTCCTCTTCAACTAGAAAAGTATAAAAACCTTGAAGCATAATTACAAAAGAGAAGAATCGTCAATAAAAGTACAGATGGGTAGGGTGTAAATCTTAATTTACGTTAAAATCTAAAAGTCAATTGTAAGAAACCGCAGCAACTTTGGAGAGAACATGTTTAATGATGAAATATTGTGAAGATCACTAAAGCGCTCATCATACTTGTTTCTGTATTCACCATATTTGTAATTCATTAAAACACAGTTAATTTTGTCCTAAGGTACTTGCGCGCATTTTAAATATAAGGAAACTCGAACAATCCATATTTGAGAGGTATCATGATAACAAACAAACATTGATCGTATAAACTATTTCTGTCATTTTTTCGATAGCTAAGAAAGTACTGGAAATTAAATTGTTATTGAAAAGTTTAAATTTCACCATTACATTCATCCAGTGAAAATTGTATTTTGAGCTTACAGTTAGTTGTCAGTTAGATGTAGCGGCAATACTTCAAACTGGTTTATTTTGTTTGCTAATAAGCATAGCAAGGGCACTTCAATTAAATATTACTAATGTCTTTATTATCAATATATCAATTCAAATTAGGAAATTTAAATAATTCGTTCGACTTATTTTTTTTAAAGTAGTGGTGCCGAAAAGCGATTAACGACTACCTCATGAACAGCCACTATCACAATCCGCTTATATTCTTCCAGCAAGTACGCCGGAGGAAAAATTTAAAATCAGTAGGAGAACCTGGTTGACAATTTTTAAAATGCTATCGCAGGCATACATGTCCAAGCTACTCTGACTTAACACCTGTGTTTGCCAACAAGTTGGTATGTTTAGTTAGAAAATGTTAATTAGCATACAAACATGTGATTTGTTTCAATAAGGATAAGGATATGTTATACATTAATTAGTCAGAATGAGACATGAACCCCAATTTAACGCTGAGGTTATTTGAAAAACTGAAGCAGAGGAAAATTGTTACAAATGGAAATACTTGAACATGACAACGTAAAGTTAAGTATGTTGTTTTATGCAAATTGCTTTGTACAGACTCATTCCACAAAATTTTTGTCGTTTTTCAATTTTTTTTTTCAAAATAAAAAACGATAGTACGTGTGTTTAATACTCTGCTTTAATTTGCATTTCAACTCTGTTCCTACATAGGTACACGTACACCCATCCCGAGTTTTAAAGCAACGCTACAGTTTCTGGTGCTAGTACGCAAAATTGGCCAACAAAAAATTAAGTGCAAATTATCCAATGTGCACAGGATTACTAGTACTAGTATTGCATATTTGATAAAGTAACAAATTTAAATGCGAAATACGGTTTACAAGACAAAAAAAAACATTCCACCAGATTGTTACAAAAGATCCTTAATGTTTAAATGCGAGTCCAAATAGCCCATCTTCATTCTTCTTGTCACCCTACAAAGATCCCCAACTGTGAATGCAATTTGGCGACAACTTTGGACACATCTTTGGAGATATGCCATCACGTCTCTTGATCCAGTCCGGATATCCGGTCGCTCATTTGAGACAGGTTACTCAGTATTTCCAGGCCATACAGCAGAATAATCCAATGAAAAATCAGCACAAATCCACTGACGCTTAGCATGAACGTGTGGAAATTCTGAATCCCGAAAATAAGGGCGTTTGTGCCTACCAGTAAAATGAAGTACCCAAAGGTCAGGTACGCTGCCAAGGTCTTGCTCATAAAATCATGTGCGGCTTTTAAGGCAATCCTTGTTTGCTGATAGTTTTGAATAGCAGTTGTCATTGTCTGACCGTACAAGGTTTTAGCATGTTGAGTCATGCCATACATAAAAAGGACCAGTGTCACGCTAAGTGTTCGAAAATTCATGGTCAATGCTTGGCAACTCAACAAGGCCAATATGTACCGAACCGCTTGCACGGCTGGGAGAATTCCCAAGGATGACAGGGCTTCAACGCCGGTAACCTCTGGTTTAGAGAGGAGGTACAAGATCTGATAAACGGGAAAGATGAGGGAAATCCCCATCGCCATGACAACCGTGTTTGACTCCACAATCTGCACCAGAAGAAAACCCACCCAGTCAATTTGTGCAGACTTGTTTTTCCTTTGGAATTTACTTGATTTCGTGTCCAGAACGACGACATCCCGCAATTGAAAGGGGCAATCCAACCAATTAAGGAAGTCCAAGTATACAATAATATCTAGAGTAAAAGACAGTGGAAGGTCGATCACCAGCAAGGCGTATAGAATCATTAAGGCAGAATCAATTTTCACATAGAAGAGACCCAGGAGCAGGCATAGACTGACAATAGGAGGATGTGAGGACTGTGAATAGGAGCCAGCCAAAGACAAAGAGGATGTTAAGACTGCAGACGTAGTAAGGTAGCAGTTTTCTAAAATTTTGCGGGTATTTCCATTTCTTGACGGAGTGGTCCCAGATGAGGGGATATGGAAGGATGTTCAGTAGGTGATTCCAATGCAATGCTCGACACGAGAGGGGAGAGGGCACGTCGACACTTTAAAAGTTATAACGGCATTATTATTTGTAACAGGGCATCTGGAACTCCACCGTGGAATTAAAATTTATTTAAATGTAGGATGGGAGGGAAGAAATGAAGCTCTGGAAAGCTAGAAATTTTCGTAATTCCAAAATGAAAAAAAATTTGCTGTTTGTACATGTTAGACGTTTATCTTTCTCATTAGTTGCTATTATAGTCTTAACTGCAACAATTGCGGACAATAGGAAATAATAATTGTTATAGCGATATGGGGTTTAAAAAACCTTAAATGCGCATTTTCAAAAATAAAAATTAGCTCGTTTAGAGACTTAACGACTTATATATGATCAAAACAGATATATTAGCAATCATTATGTACTTTGAGAAAATTTGAACAATTCTGCAGAACAAGTGACATAAGTAAAAACTAAGCAATTTCAATTGTCATCGGTCGTAATTCTAGTAATAGACAGTCGTTCTAGTAAGTTGATTCAAAATCATACAAAATTTCCTTTTGTAACTCGTTTTTATTGAAATTAAAAGTTGTATTTATTTTATGAGCTTAGGCGATGCCATTATAACTTGCGGTTACTTGTTTAATTTGCTTAGAAGTTTTATATTTCGATATAGAAAATTCCCAAAAATTTGACCATGATGCCAATAGTAGAGCCGATATGTATTCCAAAGTGTTTATAATTTTTAATTTTCAGTATTTAAGTTCCATATAATTCTAACTATATTCAGTATAAATATACTCGTTTCTTTCCACAGTAATTCATTGATAATTTGATGGTAGCCTGTTGATTTCCACAGAATTTCTTTCCATAAGTCAACAGAATAAATAAATATTCCCTGTCAATTTACCCACCATTTTCTTGTTTGTCTGATATGGCTTGTTCCAGCTCGTGCAACGTTTCTTGTGCAAATTTCTCAAAGACAAGTAGATCCTCCTCACTTCGCATTACGGTGCTTATACCCGCCATATCCATCCAAAATTTACCTTGCATTGTGTGGCACGAAGTAAAGAAAGCTGCAAAATACAATTCCAAATTGATAATTATAAAAAGGTCAGATTCAAGTCAGAGCGTATTTAGCACGCAACAAGTATCAAACTGAAACACAACGAAAAAATATAATTGTACGAACCGCTGCCACTTGCTGGCTTCCCAGACAAATTAAACGTTTCCCACTGATATCCAAACATGTCTACCGGTTCCGCCGGTCCTGGCATATTGCCAAAAGTAATTGTTTGTATGGGGAGGTCATCCACGCCAACAAAGGACCAGATGGGCAGCAAGCCAAATATTTTCAACGTGACGTACCCAACCAGTGGGACGATGGACGTTTTGATCCGCTCAAACTGCTGGTGTACACTTTGCAGAGTCTCCCGAGGATCATCCTCTGCACTCACAGGAATTACTATTCTGACCCAAGACCTGGCGGAACGCAAAAAAATCACTTAAAAGTTAAAACGAACTGTTTTTTACATTTTAGCTGGCTATGCATATTAGTTAAGGTATTCCTTCTTACCAGTAATTAGTCATCCGATCGGGATGACCTGGCAGGGGAACGGACATAAGCAGAGAAATTCGTTTCGGCACATCCTTGATCCCGTTGATGCTTTCCCTTTTAATAAACCGTATTGCTGCCTCTGCAGCCAGCGTTATTAACAGGCTGGATATGCCGACGCCATGAGCATCCCTGACTTTCTTTAAAATCTTCCCGTCAATTCGAGCGGGTTCGGTTTCCTTAACCTTAAATACAGCTGGGGATGTCCCCGGTCGTGGGGTAAGGGCTTTCTTCAAAAAGGCATTTAAGTCAAGTGACATGAATGTTCCAATAATGGCGTGATAAGGTCCCGTAACGACCAGTTCCACAATTTGAAGGAATAACTTCATTTTCTTCGCAGTTTTCGTCGGTTTTTGCGAAGGGGTGCTATTATGACCCAGCTGAAGTTTCCACGGTTTAAAGGCGACTTTTTGTAAAAAGTACACCATCGAGTAACCGTCCATCAGGCAGTGGTTTACTCGCAGAAACAAGGCAGACTTGATCGAGGGATCATTCTCGTCCACCAAATTAGGGACCAGTACTAACTCCCAAGGACTTTTGGAGGGATCAAAGGACATCGTTCCCAGTACATCCGTACCTAACCGTCGCAGCTCCGATCGCATCACGGGCCTTTCTGGAGATTCTGGATTTAGATAGGAAACGTGGTCATCCACTTTAAAATTTTGTACTGGATACCGGAAGAAGTATCCCCCACGCCGAACAATGCGTTGTCTCAATTCCGGGTAGTAATCCGGCTTAATGACTTTCTCATTGAGGATCTTAATAATTTCGTCGCGATCCAACTTGGAGGTCACGGTAAAATACGGACTAAGAACAACCGCCGGGGTTTTGTAGGGACACGGTGCCGCCAACCAAGCGTCCACCCCGGATAGCATGTCCCCACATTTTGGATCTAAGCTCTGCACCACATATTTCACCAAGCGACGATATATCACAGCTATAATTAATAACGGCACTAGTATCGGGTACGTTACGAGGGCACATAAAAAATACAAGGGAACTAATTTGATGTGATGAAATGATAATTCCACATTTTTTACGTGTCTTAGCAGGGATTTTGTGCCGCAGCGAACGTCACTCCACAGGACGTTCCACATCTTGAGGGAATTTTTTCTTCAAACTCCAAAGCATTCAGCTTGCTCGGCATCCTTCTACTGCACCTCTCGTAAAAATCCTTTTCGGCACTCCAGTGCTTGCATGACGCGGTCACTCCGCAATTTCAAATACAGACGTTGACCCTGAAAATTAAAGTAGGGTACTTTATTCCTAGCCAGACTATCCTGTAATTTACAGTAAATTTAAAATTGAGCTATCAAATGGCACGGCTTGGGAATAAAGTAAATTGGAAAATGAAATTCAATTTTCCTTTTATCTCTGAAAAGTTTCTTGGTAACAGGGTGATGATGGTGCTATAGTGAACTTCATTTTTGAGCAAATTGAGATATATAAGGAATTATCTACACGTGCGTGATACAATAATTGTGGGATTTTTTATCCCTGCCACTAAGTGTTTAAGTAGGTAGATTTTGCATCTTACTAAATGTTTATTCTTTCAAGGTGGGAAAATTTACGAAAACTAGTAGCAGGTTATCAAATACTTTAAGCATTTTTCGTTGTTAGTTGTTACCCTCATCGTTGTCTTCCTGCTCATTGGACACAAGAAAAGGTAGAGATATTTTTTAGCATTGATAGCACTAGCATATAGTTCATTCACTTAAGTTGTGCGAAAGACAGAAAAATTATGTAAATATCAATTTACAACTTGATTTTTTCGAATAAATTTGTTGGCCACAGATTTAAACGATATAATATGTTGAAAGAAAAGAAGTCTACGTTCGCTTCTATTTTATTATGGGTTACGCTGACGCTGGTACAAACTTTCTGCATACACCATAAACTGTCTGTTCGTTTGTCCGGTCGTCCATAACCATTTCATCCAAGATAACTAAATAATAGGGACGAAGACGAAAGATCCCAGAAGGCAACCCTCAAGGTCAGATCTTAAATTTTCATTATAAATTATAACCATTTGTGTATAAATTCTTCCTGGAAAGTTGTAAAATTCTGCCATTTTACACGGCCGGTTGTTTAATCTCTAAAAACAGCAAATATTTGTTTTACTGGTTTGACTTGTAAAATAAGTTAAATTTTTGAATATGGCGGTAATCTATACTTAATGAAATTAGGTGCTATCTTACAAGGTTTTAAGTTATTTTAGTAATTTCCACATAGCAATGCCCCATTTCATGCCTTACGTATTAACACAAGATCAGAAGTTGAGTTGTGTTGGGCTCCTACAGGAACTTCGTGGCTACATTTTGTTTCACGCATTCATTACTTATTCACATGAAAGCATTTCGTGATTGATTTTATTTTTCCTGAGGAAAATTCTTCAAGGACAGGCCAATATCAAAGAGTTTTTCACTTTTGTAGTAGCACCACACAATTTTTGCAAATTTTCTGCTTGCGTCATAAAAAGAGGAAATTCAACCAGTGTTAATGAGATGCCGCATTACCATCGTTTCTATGACCGGAATACATTATGTTCCGTATTTTTAAGTATACCTTGTTTAAATAGAAAAGCTTAAAGCTTAAAATAGAAAAATACATTTTATCGTAATTTATAACTTATAAGCAAATTTAAGACTTCCAACTTTGAGCCCACACACGCTCACAAAGTTGTAACTTGCAACTCTCTGAAATTGGCCTGTAGAAATTATTCGGTGATCCGATGTACTTGGTATCTTTTAGATGGAAGGTGTCCTAGGTTACTCCAAACAAGTCCAGGCTTCCAACGAAATATTTTAGAATTTTTTGAACATGAAAATTTTAAATCATGATTCGACCTCAGGTCATCATTTTCTCTCGCCCTTCTCCATCCTTACAGGCATCCGACGCCTGTTTTTAATATTGATCTTTCTGATTTTGTGCAGCGCCTCTGCCGTCGTTGCC
The DNA here is from genome assembly GCA_027744055.1 of Callyntrura sp. NNG-2020. Classification (NCBI taxonomy): domain Eukaryota; kingdom Metazoa; phylum Arthropoda; class Collembola; order Entomobryomorpha; family Paronellidae; genus Callyntrura; species Callyntrura sp. NNG-2020. Next base: position 9,608 of record JAHZNE010005258.1, read on the forward strand.
TACACCGCCCTTCCTCTATTTCTTGGACCAATTCTTCTTTACCGACAGATAGTGAAGTTTGTGGTGCAACGTCGGGATCCAAAATGTGGTCCCATACTTTCGGGCTTGGATGCCATGCTGGCGTCGCCCGATGCCTACAATGCAAACAATATCACTATGACGTTATCACCCTACGTCGCCTTCAGTTCTAAGCTGGATCGGGCTCACATTGTGAAATCTCTACAGGACAAAGTGTTAACCCCAAATTTATTCCCGAATTTGAAACAACGCATTATTGAGCGGTATGGATACCACTTTTGGTATGATGTGGATAACTTCAATGTGGAAGACCATGTAAACTACCTCAATCCGGAAAATCCAGACGCTCCTGTGACACTTTCAGAATTTCGGCGACTAGGAGGGACAAAAGTAGGTTTACTGCCATACGACCCGACAAGAAGTCCCTGGGAACTGGTGTTGGTGCCGAATTTAATTGATGAGAATAATCCCGCCATTAAATCTGGCCTCTGGATCCGAGCCAATCACTGCCTCATGGATGGCTACTCCGTCGTATACTTCCTTCAAAAAACTGCAGACATTCCCTGGCTCTCCGTTGTAGGTCAGGAAGGTAAAAAACCGAAAAATCGCCAGCAACAATGCTGGTTGTGGAGCAGAATACGAAAATTCCTACAGCTTGCAGTGTTACTTTTCACTGGCCCCTTTTACGCCTTCAAAATTTTCGGCTTCACCAACGACACGTCCCCGTTTCTTAAAAAGGCTTTGGCAGATATATGGAAGGACGACCATACTTGGGGTTACAGTGACCACGAAGTGCAGAAAATGGACGCACATAGATTGAAACAGGTACGGTCACAACACCAAGTGGGCGTATCCAGTGTGATGACCGCGCTGGTCGCGGAGAGTGTGTCGAGATTTATCAAGAGGAAATGTGAGGATGGCTTCAGCAAACAACCAAAAGGATATTACCTACTGATGTCCTTCCCACTTCCAGGACACCCAGATGCACTCACAAATCACTGGTAAGCAATTCTTAGTCTTGATCTATCTGACTTGGTCCAAAAATTCAAATTGGCTATCTTAATTTCAGGTCGTTTGTCAGAATGCACATCCCCATACGAAAGGGGGATAATGCTCGGAAAACGTTGAAAAGCATCCACCAAAAGTACCAAAAGTTCAAAAATTCCCCCATTCCACTGGTAAATTACTACCACCTCCGTCATCCTCGGACTGTGTCCACGATGGATGCATCCCCACGAGAAAGACATGCCTACACAAACCATTGTCCTCTCTAACATTCCCGGACCCGCCAAAAATTACGATATGTTTGGCTACCCTGTGGAGTTTGGAGGTCTTTCCGGGAAACCGGGTCATAATCATGGTAAATCCTATACTCTGACAATATTATTATGAAGGATACATAATTCTAACATAAAGCATTATTTCTTGTTTTGGAACAGTCTTTGTAGCTTCAATTCTTAGTATGGCTGGAAAATTTTGGATTGACACGGCTTGCGTCGGCCCCCTTTGTAAAGGAGATGAAGACGTGGAGCGACTGAATGACACTGTGCATCAAGTGCTGAGTGAATTGGAGAGTTCTGGGGAGGAAGAGAAAATTGGATTATCCCCGGTATAATAGCATGAAAGCTCTATTAAAATTCTCTGTAAATATGTCTACTTGTCTGTATTTTTTCTTATCTTGTAATAAGTCTTATAGTAACCGTGCAAAATAACGGGTTGTTGTATATAAAAGCTTGAAAGGGGATTTTACGTTTTACATCTGTGTATTGTACAAAAGTATTTAAAGTGTGAGATTGTCGCGGATTATTTTTTTGCCTCTTGTTACTATAATATATACCGTCTGTCCGATTAAGGAGCCAGGAGTCAGTGATAACGCTGAAGCTGCATTTATTTTATTTTTAATTTCAGTAGAAGTTAACGGCAGAAAAAACTACTACGACTTAATTGTATCTTCATTTGTATATCAATCAACAGGCATTCCCGAGAATTTGTATATGTTATCATACGGCTGTTCGATTAACACACATGCAAATGTAAATGTGTCATCACTTTTTCTGTCAATACTTTCTAGTGCATAATTTTAACCCACGTTGCGACAATTTGTTATAGAGTCTGTTTCAGTTTCAATACCTGACTTTTTCCATCGTTTTTTAAATACAGAATAATTTTAGCCGGATCTCATGCCACTATTATTATTGTAACGCNCAATAACTGACTTTTTCCATCGTTTTTTAAATACAGAATAATTTTAGCCGGATCTCATGCCACTATTATTATTGTAACGCAAGCTTTAGTCATCAATTGTCCATGTGGACAGGTTACCGAAGTGGTTTCACCTGAAAAAATTATGTTTTATAAGTTGGTGATAGGTAAGCAGTACTGCGGTACCATATGGGGTTGACATTTCAGTATGTGGGAACTTCCCCACTGTTCGTATTCGCTTCTTCTCCCAAACTACAGGACTTTGACACTACCGACTTGGGATTTTTGGTGGTGGGTCAAAAAGTTGGAATTTTCAGAGATTTTGACCCATCTTCAAAATTTCGATGTAAAAGTCCAACGTTTCAACAAAATTTCAAAATAGAAACCTTTTTTTTAGGAAATGAAACATTTGTGGTACGAAATATTTGGGATTTTCAAGCTTTTCGACAAAATATTTGAAATTTTTTAAAATTTGGGCAGTTGGGAGTTACAGGCCTTTTCGCAAGAATTTACACGCATGGACAGCTTTCTTTGCAAACCTCTTGATTTCTCCATAACATTTGGGAAACTGTGAAAGGAGTATCGTTTACATTTTTTTATCTCCCTTCCACCTAGCGATCGTTATTTGCTTTGAATAACAGCATTCTTGATTGATTTGTCAGGGGCAAGGATGTTGATTTAATTCATATCATAAGTGAGGATTGCCCAAACAGAAATTTCCGGGGGTACTGAGCACTTGGTGGTGTTTACATAGGTACATGAATTGGTCCTAGTCCCGAATCTAATTGATGAGCGCAACCCCTCCATCAAATCCGGTCTTTGGTTACGTACAAATCACTGTCTCATGGATGGGTACTCGATCCTCTACTTTTTTAAAAAAATGCGCAAACTCCCTGGCGCTGTGTGGTGGACCAGGAAGATAAAAGATCAAAGAATCAAAAACCGGAAGTGTTGCCTGTGAAACAAATTGCAACAATTTTTACAACCTCTTTTGTTGCTTTTCACTGGTCCGTTTTACGCGTTAAAAATAACCACTTTCACGAATGACACTTCCCCATTTCTTAAAAAGGCTTTGGCTGGCATGCAGCGGGACGACCATGC
>JAHZNE010005259.1:0-15809 GCA_027744055.1 Callyntrura sp. NNG-2020
TAAAAATATTATTTACAGTATTATAGATCTTGCTAAGGAGTTTCCAAAAGGAATTCCGGACAAAATTGTGCAAAATGACATGCCAGCTGTTAGTGGTACTGAAAGAGCGTCCAGTATAAACAACTTACTAGCTTTGGTAATTTAATAATTAAGTAGTTATTACTTGTCAGGATTGCTGTTCGATCATCGGTATTTAGTTCATCTTGTAACTTCATGATTTATAATTTGTTTTACAGGGTTTATTGGACCTCTACAAGCAAGGCAATGAACTGCTGTATAAATTAAAACCTAAAATAGTAGAACCGGAGCAAATGAAAAATGCTGATAGTGAAGAGAAAGTAGTTTTCGATATCATTAAGGAGGCTGGGAACATGGGTATTTGGATTCGAGATATTCGTGTACAAAGTAATTTACTTATGACACAACTGAATAAAATTCTTAAGTCGTTGGAGGGAAAGAAACTAATCAAAGCCGTCAAATCTGTTTCGGTATGACTATTATGATCGCTGTCGTACCATCATACAATTTTTAAATTCTACGTAGGATTTGTTTCAATAATATGATATTATTAAAGTTATCTTATATTTTGTTTATACAGGCTTCAAAGAAAAAAGTTTACATGTTATATGATTTGGAACCCCACCAATCTTTAACTGGTGGTGCTTGGTATTCTGATCAAGACTTTGAGTCTGAGTTCGTAACCATTCTAAATCAGCAGTGTTATAGATACCTCTGTGATAAAAAGGAACGTGCAAATAGCACCCCAATTGAGTTTGGACCGAAAGCTGCTAGGATTATTGCTCTCACATCGTTGGAAGAGCTGCACAAATTTATAAGTAACTTGGGAATTAGCAAGGTATCCTCAATTATGTGAATATAAAATTGAGCTGGGTAACTTTTTAAATATACGTAAATAAATATTATGCAGAGGTAATAAAATTTATTTTATTCAATATTTGTAGGTCGACCTGACGAAAGAAGACATCGAAACTATTCTAAATACGCTTATTTATGATGGTAAAGTGGAGAGGGTGTATAAGGAAGATAAAAAACTGTTCATCGCGGTAGACTCCTATGTGGATACTGCTGGCTACACTCAAGTACCCTGTGGAGTTTGTCCAGTAGCAGAACATTGTTCGGAACGAGGGGCAATCAATCCGTCATCTTGTATTTATTTAGACACTTGGTTGGAAGCATCAACGTCATGAGTCACAACGTTTCATGAAACGCGCACTGTTACTACTTTTACTAGTTTGCTATTTTCGGAAAAAAATAAAATGTCTTTAATACATTACCACTATTTCTTCATCTTTCCTTTACTTTTACTGCGTTTCTTTTTTTGTCGACTTTTCTTTGCTTCCGGGGTGGCGGTCACGTTACTGTCTTTACTTTTCCTCGTAATAATATTTTTTGGCACTTCAGTTACTTCCATTTCTATTGGTTGCGGATGTGTCGGTTCTAATGGTAATTCTTGAGACTGTTGTGATTGCTGTTGTGATATCACACATTGATTTTGACTTTGTGCCGCCAGCCTTATGAATTCCGGTCTAAGCAACGGTGAAATGTACCGTCCATACGGTTTACCAGATCCTGTGTAATTACTACTAACGATCAGAGAAGTCCGCCAGCTTTGTTCTGTGTCACCTCGTCTCTCAGAATTTTGTGTCTGAGCTTCCAATTCCGGTAAGTAGGAGTCTACAGGTGGAAATAACTTAAATTCCCCACCGACCCCTACTCCAACCCCAACCTGCATATTGGACTGCTGCAGCTTCGGAAATGCTTTCCTTTCTCTGCTTCTTCTTCCTCGACTATTGTGACTTCTGCGGCTTTTTTCTGGTCGACCACTTTGTCGTTTTGATTGACGGGAACGGTCGCTGGCTCTAGTTACTTCTATTACTTGATCCTGGTCACTAATCATATTCTTGAAATGGTGAATGGGACTAAAGTCAGCGCATACATTGAAACAAACTTGTCCAAGGAAAAGTGCAGCTGTGATGGAAAATCCCAACAAAGAAAACACTTGCAGCGCCCGGAGTTCCGTGTTGACCGCGCCTTTAGGATTCGATATCGAATTGTCAAAATTTGAATGTCCGATGTGGAAATGTACGTAGGCCAATAAGTTGATTTGGAGCATGAACATGGACATTATAACAAAATTCACTGCCGTTGCATGTACTTCCTTCTCAACTTTGCAAGGGGCATAAGCAAAGTAAATGTTGTACCGATCCACTAAATGCTTTAAAAATAAATACAGGAGGCCAAATGGTGTTACTAGAGGAAATATCACACTGAAGCAAGTGAAGATAGCAAAGTGCAGCATCATCCAAGCGTAACTGGTAAAATTCAAATAACACATGTAAAAAAAACCTGTAGGGACCACAGTTCACTTTTAAATTCCAAAACTTATTTTAAGCTATGTATTTGCATCGTACTTAGAACCTATTTGGAAATCCCATAAAACAGACTTCCGGATTGCACCCACTTCAGCAATGCTGCGAGCAAAACATAGCTTTACTGCGTAAACAAATAGTTCGGGGAGCCGCATCAATTCTGCTGCAGTACCACAAAGACTGGAGGTGCATACGTAGTTCACAAACAAGGCGCCATTTTCCTTGTAAAAAATGCAGGACCAACTGAGACTGGAATCTTGATTGATGAAATAGCTTATGCTGAAACAAGCATAACAATTTTTTTTATTCCGTTGTACCGTTCCGTTTGACCATTATTGTTATTCTACGAAACGTGTAAAATATACCTTGTAACACCAAGTGCAGGTAATATTATGACCATGAATACCAAGAAAATGAAAATTTTCAACATTTCTGACAAGTTGCCTGCTGTTTTTGTCCAGAATCCTATTAGTGCATCTGACTGATACACAAGAGATATCAAAATGACACCAAGAACCCACGTAATTCCGGTGGGGAGCGTGTTTAAAATGGCACTAGTCTGTTGATACAACAAACTACGTCATTTTTAGGTGACCTTTCTAGTTTTGTATATCGTCCTAGTAAGTGTGTATTTTTATTGCATTAGGTAATTAAATGAGAATTGACATTTAACATACAAAAATTGGTCGCTCTTTTCGTATTTCACTATCGCTGTTCTGTATCCACCAAGGTCCCAGAATAATCGTGAAGGTAAACACCGGGGTCGAGAATATAATGACTATAATAGCAAGTACAGTATTGATCACGATAAATTTGACGTACCACATCTTGAAGTCCAAAGTCAAATTTTCCCAATGTATGTCTTCAGGCATTGGAGCAAATTTAACTATCCACTGATTTGAGTTCAACTCCTTAGTATACCTTGACTCTGGTGTGTGCAATAATACTCTTGCGGAACAGGCATAATCTTCTACAATTCGTTCCGCTGATTCAATCGTGCTAAAAGTGACAAACGCAATTCCTAACGGCGTACTCAATGCCTTTTGTCTTTCGTTTTCCACGTTGATGGTATATTTTTCCTCTTGCTGGGTATAATATTCAATAGCATCTGTCTCTTTACATCGTAACCTTCTGCAGCATTGGCTCTTGAAACACCATCCCATGACCCCACACAGGTATGGCCGTAAGGTCGGTCGGTTTACGTTGCCTTCCCCGGTTTTCTCAATTTCTGTGGCAAACTTATGCTGAAAATATTGTTTTGCGCTGGAAGCACTCAGTCTTTGAAATTCAATCCATTGTAGCTTTGAAATGTTGTAGGCAAATGACACCTCTAAAATCTCGGTACCAGGATACGTCTCTCTGTAAATGTGGTGGTAGGTGTTTTAGACCTTTCCAATACAAATATGAATTTTTCAATCTCCAAATTATAAATTTCATTTTAGTAGCATTATTACGTAATATGAGCTCGGAGAATATCTTCATGGCATTGGCTTTTATTCAACCCAATTATGCAAATTGTGTGCGATACATCCGTAGAGTCTTCATCCACTAATTGCAACCCTTTGGAGTAATGTCGCATTACCGCAATGCTCATAAACAAGAAGAAAATCGAGAGGACAACGTGGGCCCACAAGAAATTGACCTGTTTGATGGTTAAATTGACAATAGTAGTTCTAACAAACCCTTGTTGAATCGTCTTTTCACCTTTCGGCATGGAACGATGCATGTTAATTGGAAGAATAATTAACAGACTGCAGCAAGTAATTAGAATGGCCAGGAAAATTAGATGTCGTTGAAAGGATAAATAGGAGACACAGTCAGAACCACATTTTTCCAGGTACTGCTGATCCGTGAGGGTGAACACTATTTTTATCCAAGAAAAGTACCCAGTGTCTTGTATTTCATTGATTGGTCCTACTTTATGTCCGGAGGGGTTTATAGCCGCAGACGACGACGGCAAGTTTGTTTTACTGCTATTACTGTTGTTTCCGTTGTCCCCATTGTTTTTCTTCTTTTCGTCGTTAGTAATCATATCCGTATACGAAGACAATAGTTTAGAACCTGAACCTAGCTTCGCTATTCCATCTTTATCTGAAGGTGTCTGTGACACTGATGTTATTGGCGAATCAACCACAGCCACAATGGCCCCCATTGGATTTTGGTTTCGCCGGTGAGGGACGTGAGGGGATCCACCTGAACCCGATTCGGAACCCAGACTGATATCATCACCATAAAACATGTCTGTCCAACTGCAAAAGTATAACATAATTAATTTTAAAAAGGAATACCAGCAAAACATTCAGAATGCAGATTTTAAAGAAGATTTAATTTACTTCAGCTCATCCTTTTGCATCACAGCCATCCTCCCGTAGTTCCATGCTTTTTTTCGTAAAACAATAAAAAGCAAGTTAAGAACCTGCCAAAAAATTTAAAATTCGAAATACACCGTAGATCTCTTATAGTATAAAAGTCATTCAAGCAATAAAGTTAGGTTTAAACTAAGTTCAATGTCTTGATTTTTGTACACTTACAATCCAAACCAACAAATTTATGACTAAATTTTGAGGAATGCCTTCGAATCCAGAAAGAGGAGATCCACCGGAGTTGGGGCGCACGTTTAAGTAAATGTTACAGTTTTCTGAAGTTTTCTGAACATTATCTCTGATAGCTCTCATCGTCAGAAGGTTACCCATTTGATAAATGTTGCAGCTATCTTTCGATAACCATAAAACTATTCACCACAAACACCTTAGTACATGTTTAAGCCGATGGAAGTTGAAAACCGGGGAGATATTGGAATAACCACAAACAACGAGGTTTGAACAAACACGTTTCAAGGTCTCTGGCCACAAATTCCCGCTCGAGAAGGTACAAACGCTCTGAAAATATTTGACTTTACTAAAGTGTCTGTGGAAAAATTTTAGAACATGAAACAGGCAAGAAAATTTATTCCGTCCGATCCGATCGTCGCTTTTTAGTTTTATTTGTTTTATCTTATGTTGTTATTTGCTTTGTGAAGATTTTATCGATTTTATATTGATGTCGTAGTAAGCTGGTTGTAAATTGTAAGTAGCATGGTGACTGACTGACTGACATGGGAGTCATCAATTCATCATTCAACAAGGAAGGAGAGATGAAAAAATTCAAAATACCAATACTTCCAAACTTTGATTTACTCTTAGATAAATCAATAGTAAAATATTAGTTACTCTAAGGATTTACTCGTTGGACTTCGTTCAAATCCCAAACCAAATCATTTTCGCAACAAAAGATATATATGCTGACGTTATGTTTCTTCCAGGAATTTAATAATTCTTCTGTAACAACCGTTGAACATTGTCGTCACAGACATCGTTTCTCAAGTGGAAACATATGTACTTGTACAGAGAAATGTACTTGGTACACTAGTGCTTGACGGGATGAAGAGATGAATACAAATATTAAATTCAACGTTAAACTTTTTTGGCAGGTTCTTCTTCCGCAGAATTGCACGGTAAAGTAAACGCAAGTAAAGTATATAAGCAATGCATGTTTGTGTTTCTCTTCTTTCACGAGAAATAGACAGACTTTCCTGTTCCTGATTCTTTCGCACTAGTTCATTTTGCGTCATTCGGGAAATCCGTTGAATAGGCTCATTTGAATTCTAACGGTGTTGTGTGTAAACATAAACATACAAGCATGCATGCGTCTTGTTCTCCTATTTCCGGCCCACGTCATTTTTTGAAGGTTTGTTTGCAACATTTGTGCAACGAATGCATATGAGTTGCAAATGAATGAAACAGGTTGTAGTATATCTCACTGTTCTGCACGCAGCTTCATTAACATTAAAAATGATAATAGACATTTATTGGACTGGGAACACTATGTTTGATGTGACAACAAGTTTAATTTTCTATTTGCAACAATTTGTCGTTTCTTTAATTCTTATTGTCTATCACGTGTATTTTCTCAGTGGCAGTAATGCCTTCAGCATTCAGTCTGTTAATCATTGGTCTGTAGATTTCTGGCGTCAGTGGATACACCATCCCTGTATTTTGTATTTCCCCATCCAACACCATTTTCGCCGCTATTGCTGCAGGGTAACCTACCGTCTTCGCCATAGCTGATACGTAACCTTCGTCGGAGCCAGTGCCATACACCACCAGGTTAATTCCTCGGAATTCGCGCTTACCATCTGGCCAACGGGCAATTATCTGGTGCCGTAGTACTACCAAGTCACGCTCTCCTTTATCTAAAGAAAATAAAACGTTAGCAAAATAAATTTTAAATGGTACTCCTCATTTCACATATGTATTTTCAATAAAAAAAAACAGTTACTTACCAAATGACAATCGTTGACTCAAATAGTGGCTGATTGTATCGATGGGTGTTACTTGTTTCACCACTGGGATATCATCCAGCAGTCCCAACTCTTCCAATCCTTCCAAAGCAATTCTATCCCCGTGAAGTTCCCTCAATACGAGATTCTTCAAATTGTCATAAAATATATTGCTATCTATTTGACCCAACAAACTACATATGAACTGCCGCCAAGAGATTTCCGGTCCTTTTGGATGCAACGCTGGATGTGGATTAGGATCCGCTAAACCCAACTTGATGATTCCCTTCATCATATTAGAAAATCCACTGTAGCGTAAAGTTCCTCTGAGAACGGTGTGTGCTTCCGGAATTTTGTAGAGACTACGATAAGCCAATGAATCTCTGTTAGCGTAACCTTCCAAAGCAAAACCGGGGAGAAAGTCGATTTTGTGCACGTTCTCCTCTTCACTGACAAGGCTTCCTCCGGGGCTTATATCAACAACCTATTTTAAATGCAAATAGTTAACAAATTGAAGGGAACAATGCAATTATGCTAGTAATGTTTACTGTGGCATTTAATGTCTTCTCCTTCGTACTTCATTTCCCATTAGGTATTTGGCGCCACCTAAACAGTTAAGCAGAACGCCACGTGGATTCCATGAAAATTTGTAACGAAGAGGGTTATCAGAGCATTCGGGAGCGGGAAGTCCTCCACAATAGCTTACAAATGATTCCACCTTTCCTCCGTGACTGTGGATTTCATCAAAACTTTCTACAGCCAGCAAATGATCAATGCCAGGATCGAGACCAACTTCATTTACAATGCTAATTCCAGCTTCCTTTGCGGCTTCATGAAGTTCTTGCATTTGAGGGGTGCAATAAGAAGCGGTTACCATGTTGGTCTTGTGTTTAATACACTCTGTAGCAATTTGCGCGTGCAGAGAGTAGGGCAACAGGGAAATTACAACGTCCGATTCCGAAACCAATTTCTCAAGTAGATCCGGTCGGCCAATTACGTCCAGCAGAATGGGCTCTACGTCATGGTACCTGGAAGCCACAACGTCAGCTTCGTCCTTCAGTGCACTGGCAATTGTAACTGAAATGTTGTTTTCTTCTCTGGCGAGATACTCCACTAAAGGACTGCTGACGTAGCCAGCGCCCAATACCAAAGCACGCTTCTTTTGTTGTCCTCCGACAGTACTTTGTTCCATGAGCTCCGCAACTTTGTGCTTTGATCGATTTCTTTGGCGTAGCTCGGAAATGTACTCAAAGTTTGGGGTGAGACTTCCGTTGCTGGCAATAATAGCCTCACTAATTGCTGCAGAAAACTCGCTAGGGTCGAAGGGTTTGTTGGCGTCGCTTTGTAAAATTTCGGGAATGTAACGGGAAAAGAAGCTCGCCGAAAAAGTCGGTACTTTCTCTGGGAAGCTGAGTTGGCATATTATCAATAGAGCACACCAATACTCCTGCAAATTACGACAATGATTCCAAAATTGACCCATACAGTACACTCAACCATAATTTAGGTAAGAAATTAAATTGGAGAAAAATAGTGTGTCACGTACCGGGTCCTTTGAAACTGGTAACGTCTTTATTCCTGTTGAATTTAAATAATTCCATAATTAAATGTTAATCACCGTCAATACTTATCATTTCAATTTCTAAAACCACTAACCTGTTTGGCAAGATTACCAAAAATGTGTTAGGAATGCTTATAATTGACTGCATTAATGTTACATATATCAACTTTTTAATTAAATTAGCCCATGTGGTCATATATTTGATTAAAAATGCCTTATCAATAAATCTAAAAATTCAATTGGTTATAGTTATAAGTGTGTACCATAAAAGGAGTGTGATGACCCAACGCTAATAATCGTAGACCAAGCCCATGCAAAATGTTGATCATCCCAGCAACGCCCGCATACTTTCCAAACGCTACCACTCGAAATCCATCCTCATCACACATGCGTTCATAGTCCAACAGTCGAATATTTTTTTCAAGGATTGCATCCAACAACGGCATGTTAGCTTCCTGCGCTTTAATCGTGTGGGAAAAGAAACAGTACGTTTTCTCCTTGATGAGAGAATCAATCGGAACTTGCTTCACTCCACAAATGACATCGGCTTCGGAAAGATCCTCCTGAATAATGGCACCCGCTTGTGTGTACGCTTGCATGGGATACGCTCTTCGATTACTTGGTTGTACTAAAACCCGACAACCTCTTTTCACCAGCATTCTCACATGCTGGGGAGCCAACGGGGCCCGTCTCTCCCAAACACTCTGCTCCTCTCGCCGAATACCGAGACATTTTCCGCGAATATCAAATTGCGGTTTTTTGATTGTCGGACGAAGTTCTTTGATGGGAGGAACTTCGAGCTCTTCCGCTTTGTTTTTGGAGGTGCAGTAAAATTTGCTTTGGGATACAGCTCGAGCGTTTGACCTGCATAGGTACCTCCATGGTGTCGACGTTATTCCCCTGCTGTATGCACGTGCGGACACCGCCAATAATTTATCAATCATAGTTGTACTTTATCACAGTGGTAAAATCGCCCTTAAACAATGAGAACGTAGCAGTTCTGGCTTCGCTGTCATCGTCAACAGCACCAGTTAAGTAATGAAGCATACTGATTTAAGATCGGCAGCTTTTCACAATGACAGCTCCAGTAGTCACGTAATCTGAAATTGACATCGTATCATTCGTATCTGGGCTAAGCCTTGATAGGCTGGGGTAAAATTGGAGACAAGCGTACCCAATCGTGTTCCATTACGTTGGTACATACATGCCAGTCTTCAAGAATTCTTCCTTAATAATTACTCCTCCAGATTCAAGATTATTTTCTTGGTCAAAATAAAATTATCTTTTTTTTCCACAGATGACCCCAAGAACTCATCCCTTCTTTGCGGTATGAAAAACTCCATTGAGCAACACTGATGTGAAGCAATACCTATTGCGACCTATGGTAGCACTGACCAAAGAAAAGATAAAGCTGGTTTATGTTTAACTCAGCTTGTAATTAATTCACTCATCATCGTCCGCGGTGGAGAATGAATGTTATGTGTGTATGTGTGCAATTTATGTAGTTAGTAACAGAGCAGATAGCTTTTATGATTATTAAAATCAAACTAAATTTGAACAACGGGTTTATTATTGGTTATTGACAGCTCTCAGAAGAGACTGTGTTACGTCCAGATTCCTCACATGATTACATGGAATCTTTATGAGGAACGAGTACTCAACAGCACACATGTACGATAGAGGTTTAACAAACAACTTATTTAAACAACTTTTGGGCAGTGAAGGAATACTATTTCTGTAGGGGCGGTGGCCAGAGAATAAATTACAAGGAAATCAAGTATTCAAGTAACTTACGTATATGACAGACGAGTTACATAGAAAAATTATTATGATGTCACCAGACTTTGTAGAAAATGCCGTCTGAATAATGTATTTATATATGTATGGTGGAAATTAATAAATAATCAATGTTGAATGCTGAACAATATTTATTTTCAAAACAAAGAGTGCAATGAAACTTAAAACCCCTTTGTAATCAATCGGTTCGTTTAAAAATAAACATTCCTTAACACGCATTTTCATTAAATAAAATAATTTTAAAAATAATGCAGTTGTCAAACAGAAGGTTATGCTACAGTGGTAATGTTTGAGACATTGTTTTGCTCTAATGCAGTGTTAGAATTGTCAAGACTTGTATTTTCGTAGTAAGTAAATGCTTTTGACTGTCGGCTGAAATTAGTAATTATTATGGCGCCAGATACACTTATACGAAATTAAATAAATTGATAAGTCGAAATATTTGTAATTGTATTGAAGAAAAAAATGGCATGATTTTTAATAAGTGTTTGTCATGAGTCATAATTGCCGATGGGTATAAGATAAATGTATATATGTTCCAAACTTTATAGCAGTGTACACTACCTTACTTTTCTATATTTAGCAACGATTAAAGCCGACTGGGCTTGTACTACTTCAAAAGCATTTAAACGGCCGTACCTAAAAGTTATTAGGAGCTTTAGTGCCATTTTCTTTACACATTTCCGTCATAAGTAATTTGGTAACGGTGCGCGGTGTGGTCTGTGTTCTTTGTAAGGAGATCATGAACTTGGATTTCTGACTTGCAGAAGCGCAGTCGCTCCAGAGACATGGGGGCGTTGAATGGGATGTGCCAATACACGGTATCAGTTGTGTGATAGACCCCTAGACCAAAAACCAAGGACCTGGAGCCACTAGCTTATGTTTCATTGATCCATCTGGTGCAAGATCCACGGAGCTCCAGTTTCACAATTTGTCTTCTCAAAGTCTGCTGCTCCTGAAATCGCGACCAGTTTGTGTGGAACTAGATGTATGGATGTCGTCCCACTGTTATGACCACTATTCCCTGCTGCCATAACGGGATTGATGCCTAGCGCAAGTAATGTGATAAAATCTTTCTAAAAATTTTTTGCTATTGCTATTGCCAAGGTTGGAGACCTTAAGAATATGGGTTTTGGAACAATTACGGTTGCTAGCGTCCAGGAAAAGAGGGACAACTGATGAATCGAATGTACATGACATGACATGTATAGTAACAGTTTGCTGTTTCACACGCTCTACATGTCTTCCACTTTACTCCTGGGACCAGAATCCCCGTCCCGTGAGTGCCGTAACCGTTCATTGTGGAACCCCTTACGCCATCAAACCAGCCATAGGCGACCCCTATGTAATGTCCCTGCAATGCTTCATGGCTTTACGTTACTCAATATAAAATGTCGCAACAGTCACTCCCTTTTTCTGTCTCCCAACTGGGTTCTATGCTATGTCTTCAATAAAGTCACATACATATCAACGCTTGCCAGGCGTCAGCAATCTTAATTTTTGGAAGGTTCCAATTCCAATGCCTTTACCCCGGTGGCATAACTTTTTTCCTTTCATTAGGTTCCTGGACCTGGGAATTTTCAAAATCCGCGCACTTTGAATTAGGCGCAGAGTCTTTCTCCATTTCATTAATTACATCAGCATTTGCTGTACTGACAAACAATTTGTTACTGTTCTAGTATGATGTAAAATATGTATACCAATTCCCTTCATCCATTTTAGTAATGCTTATCTTTTCTTTGAAAAATCTGCCTTCTTGTCAAGTTCCTCTACTTTGACGCAGTTGCAAACTCCTCGATCATTGATCTCACTGGCGACGGATTGGGTTGGGATGCTTTGAAAACTGATTTTCTTTCGTTTTGAAACCCCTACATTTGCGTTTTTCCTTTGGCCAAGAGTAAACTGAGTTTACTAAACTCAAATCGGTGTCAAGTTTATTTGTTTGAGAGACTCTGCTAGTTCCGCTCCATTTTAGAAGAGTAAACAAAGTAATCCAAATTATTTTCTACATTTGTCTTGTGAAAAAACCTAAATATGCTTATTTTCTTTTTAAACAGTAAAACTAGATTAAACAACAATGATATTTTAAAATCAATATACAACTGCATATAAGAATGTCGTCGTTATTTTTACGCTTAATGAAGGGCGTAAAAATGCATGCAAATATAAAGTAATACTGACCAATTAGATGAATAATGGCGAAACCTTTACGAAATGGATCAATGCTATCATTATAAACGACATTTGTCTAATTGGTATGCACACAAAAGGTCGTTTTTACCTCAGTGGATTAATATTAAAGGTTATAAATTGTTACTACATTGTCTCAACATGCAAGCTGCTCTTAAATAATACTTTGTTAATCCCCCTAACTATCGCCAATGCAAATGTTCTCATGAATTGTATAAAGGAGTGAAAAAGAACACGCTTCCTGGGTGTCAAACGCTCTTTACAAAAGAAAGAGGCACGAAATGTCAGGTCTTCCACAATTTTTTCAAAGACCCTGGGTTAGACTCGCGTTTTAATTACTAACTTCCTCCGCTAACAATTACTGCATCGCTGCAACAAAGCCATTCAAGTAAGTCATTAGCTCAAGAAACTGGGGCGACTACAAAAACCCCTTAATTTCACGACTGTTTGTCTGAGATTTAAGAGAGGTCACCACATACACATAACATACACATTGTGCTTAAAACGGAAATAATACCAAAGTATCATTGTTATTTATTATTACACTTCTGCCTGTAACATTCAACATTGAATAACATATATTTACGGGGACAAGTGTTTATTTTTTATTGATTGACAGCAGCGCAATACGAATGCACACTCACCTCTCACCAGCAATATTTACAACCAGACTAAACCCTAGACTTTTGTACCTTTTCGTTTGAGCCTCTATGCAATATTTACTCATGCAACAGATTGGCGATAAACAACCGAAACGCTCTTATAACTTATCCATCTCTCTCTAATAACCAGTTATGGAGCCAAAGGCATAATACGCAGGTAACAGGTAACCCGTAATATGCACTTACTCTCTTCTCTCTTGTCTGTACCTATTAAAATGCTTGGAAATAAAAATAAATGAATAAAAGGTTCATCAACACAAAACATTCTGTTCAACAACGGTCTATAGTAATAGTAATATACCTATAGTCCGTCGTAGTAAGTAGTAAAGGAGTCAGAGGCGTAATAGTAAACTGTGTCTGTTGTGTGTGTGAGTGTGTGTCGTGTGAGTGTGAAGCGTCCCTAGAGCGTCCTTTTTTCCCATTGCATACGCAGGATTCGAAAAACTTGTTTATATGTGAGTAGGTATTGCAGTGAGTGAATATACATATCCTGTATTACTATTATTACTTCATGTAGTCTAATGAACATTGAAACTTTTTTGAGCATCTTCTCGTCTGCAGCACAGCCTCAACTGTGACTATCATCACATCACACCAGTTTCTCACAGCCTCTCGTGAAAAGCGCACATGAAGCCCATGATTCTCTCGCGTTGACGGTGTGTGTCAACGTGTGTTTGTGTATCTAAAACGGGTTATTTGCTTCTAAAAGTGGTGATTTGAAAAAAAGCTGAACAAAAAAGCAATTGTTTGCCGTTCCACATATATATAGGAATTGTGTGTGGTACCGAACTGGATCCCTCTTGATTGGATTAATTGTTGGTGTTTGTTTGCATATCGTGAAAATAAAGGCATCGTAATAAACAAAGTGGAGTAATAAGTAATAGTGTGATTGATTGATTTGTGAAGCGGTGATGGTGGTTGTGCAATATAGGTAGACACCGACAACGGCGAGATACTTTGGGAAAGGATAGCTATAGACCGTTGATGCTTCTTGTAAAGACGCGAGTACACGTGAAATTTTTTTTCTTCTCGAGCTCACCTGCTGCCAGCATGTTCACGTTGTTGATGACTGTGTTTGATTAATTAAAGGTGTTTTAATTAAAACAGTAAATGTTTTATTGCATCACTACTATCTCCAAAAACCGTATGATTCATTGTCATCGTCATCGCTGAAATTGATATGATGAAGTGGTAAAAGAAAATGGGAAATAATTGAGATTACGAAAAGGATAATATGTGTGCCACCCAAGGCGATTCAAGTAAATGAGCAACTGTCAAGAAAATACACAATCGTAACATCTCCCTAGACAAATACTTGAATACCTTGTATGTGTGCGTGTGTAAGCATTCTGCCAAACACGTATGTACATGCAATGCGTTATTGTGCCTCTTCTCGATGAAGGAAACGATACAGTAGTAATTAAAAGAGTGTTAATTAGTGGCGATTGTGATTTTTCTCACGAGCAAAAAAGCTAACTGTGCAAGAAAGCCAAGGAAAAAAGGGTTTGACAAAGTGCCTGAAAAGGTGACGTCCTAAGTGTGTTTATGTGCCTGCAAGCAAATAAAGGGATTTATTGACAACTTGTGCCTTATCTGCCTTACTACGTTGGCGATTTTGTTTGACTTTTGGAATGGTTAAAAGTGTGATGATTTTTCCTATTTTGTTGGTTATTCTCAATTTGAATTGTTTATATTGTCAATAGTGGATGGAATGCAGGAAAAGTTTAAATTGTTCGTTGAACTGGATTTTGTACGTCTCAATATCTGTTATTATCAGTGCTCGCAAAACCCAAAGGTTTGTTTTGGGGAGATAACCGTTGGAAGCGATTTGCATAAGTAAACAAACTCGGACTACTTGTGATTTATTGCGCTTCTTGTGAAAACAAAACACAAGCAGAGTTGACAGTTGGAAAAAATGTGGGGATAACCCAAGCCACCTGTTGATCTTTCAGATAGCTTGGCGCTTGCTACTTGCTAGTATAAGGTCAATTTGCATTAAACCGTGGAGTTGTGACTGTTTACTGGAGACTTCAGATTAAGCACATATTTTATTTCAGTTTGACTTGGGATTAACACAATCAGATTAGCATAACCTGGAATTTATTGAAAAATCAATCAATATTGATTCTTCTATTCGTTCGGATTAATATTTTGATGAAAAACATGAAACTTACAACTTAAATACAAGCAAAAAAATTAAATACGTATCAACGTGTGAAATGTAATCAGTGCATACTTGTACTCAATTTTTATTTAAATTCACAGTTTCAAAGTGTATATTTACTTTGTTTCGTTGTTTGACTGTTTCTTTTAAAATAAACATTTGGAACGTCAGTTTATTTTCGGATAAAAACAACTTTTGGATTCTAACAATCTCTCTATGGATTATTGTGATTCTTGAAATCGCTCTTGTTGGGAAGGAAGTATATATACGGATTAACTTGATAAGACAGGTAAGCTGAATGAGCCGTTAAATCGTTTCCTTTTCATTTACTTTGTCAGTTTCCGCTTCCGTATTTACCGGTTTTTTGCACCCGTTTGTTGTACTAAGCATGGGATCACTTTCTGACAGAAAATGAGTATAGGCGATAAGATGATGACCACTCCATTTCACGCTTTTCTTTTAAATTAATAAACATATTGTGAAAATATCGTGTTAGTACGCGCATCCTTCAACACATTTATACAATTCTTCTGTCAGCAGTCCATCCGTTCTTAATCGATATTATCCCAAACAGCATCAAGTTTGTAGCTTTCCTTAAGGAAATTACGAGAAGAAAAGGCAGAACCTAACCAAATTCCCCATAATAATATTTAATTGCTGTCTTCTGTACCTACATGTGCTGATTATTTTATTATTACGATGATTACATTTCTACCAGAAAACATCG
>JAHZNE010005260.1:0-39002 GCA_027744055.1 Callyntrura sp. NNG-2020
CTCGCCCTGCTGGTCTCGATGATGTATCTACTCTGAGCTGAGGGAAAGCTAATATGTAACGCTCTACTTACAATCTTACAAATGAGATAATGCATTTCATCAGCAGGAAGTTCCTGTCTTATCGGGACTCTGTCTAGATGTTAATTGTGTGGGAGTAAGCAAGTAATAATTTGCTTCCATTTGCATTAACAAACTTCAAGCAAATCGGAAGTGGTGTTGGTGGCGGGACGTATCACATTATCGTGTTTACCAAAAGTGGTAACCTACGGAGGGTAGTATAGGAACAGGTACGTTTTCAGAAATTCTTGTCTCTTTTGACATTATATTACGTAAAGCACCATAAATCAAAGGTAAAAATGCTTTTAATGTGAAAGACATTTTTAGTCAGCAAATTTCATGTCTGGTGGTTACTCGACTGAAACCACAATTTGGAAAAGGTAAAAGGAGACAAAAGCCTGTATGCCAATTATTCGTTTACTAAAACCAAAACGGTGTGTGTGTGGGATGAAAGCATAATCAAGGTTGCGTACTGTGCATTTTATATTATGTTACATTTTACTTCCTTTTAGTAGTAAAATTTTATCGAATGGGAAAGGTAAGCCGGGGAAACTCTTTTCCTGGCCCGTTTCTTGCAGTTTTATGGCAAAATTGTTACATGTATTGAATTTATAATGTACTTCCGTTTTACTACCCCGGGTGAAATTTTATTTCTTCTTACATATTCAGCGGGTCGACTAAATTAAATAAGCAAAATTATATGGTGTAGGAGTAGGAGTGCTTTCAAATCTGCATAATTAACCTTGAAGCACTAGGGACGACGAAACGTCTAGAAATGCCATACACAAAATGTGCACTTCATAATTTAGAGAGTTTTTATTGTTCGTTTTACTACCACCTTTAAATAGTAAGTTACCTGCTTTTTCTGGGTAGTGCCCTTTCTGCGAAAAATGATTTGTGTTTTCTCTTTCGTGCAAAAATAGAAGAAAAAAATTTAAAAGACTCACGACTACGCTTAGAAGTCTTTCTGGTGGTTAATGTTAATGCTTATGTTACCTAATGGCATTTCCCGAGAAAACTTCTTTTTTTGTAAAGGCATGACCTAACTTTCTAACGTTAAGTAATACAAAAGCGCTTATATTAGAAAATATGCAGTAATTTCCTTACGGGGAATTCAAAATGTGTGACCAATGAACTGAAATGGAAAGAAAACGAAATCGTGCGGTTTTCGTATTACGTCTTTCGTTCCCTTTATTGCTCGATCAATACCGAAAATGAAAAATGGGGTTTGTTCGCACGCAAGCTGCTTACCGCGTAGAAAAAAACCTATTTCACCAAATTTAGAGAAAGGCAACCGAAGGAAGTGGGTAATTATGGTGGAGGTGAAAAAGAAAGAAGTTTGTTTTGCCATAATCTTAATTATGGCGACAGCCCCAGTAGTAGAAGCAAAACTGTAGGAGAAGTAAATATAAAAAAGCGTGAGTATAAACCTTTAATACCCCCACTGCTTTTGCTTTATTTACGGCGGCCAACTATTCAGTGGCCCTATTAGCCATAATCATCCCAGCGCAGCCGGAAAGCACCCTTAACTATATCGCCATGCTCTTGTCTCTCATCGTTACACTTCATCACGGTTTTTCACTGATGATTGTAGAATATAATGATGGTTTGATGATGATGATGTGGATGACGGTGGCGGGCCATTATATTTAATATTGCACTACTCCTCCCTCCTCCGACGAAGATATACCTTCTAATTTACTGACAACATATAACTACCCAAACGACTCTGAAACTTCTTTTTTCACTGTCATTATAGCTCACGGTGCGATATTTTTTCGTGTGTTATAAAGAGACATGTTTTAACGCTGCTTCTGAAGTGGAATGAAACACAATTGAATTGAATCATGAATAATTTTTCTACATTAACAGAAGCCGTCACAAAAAAAACGATTCTATTGCTGATTTGATTATATACTACCACCACTACTGTCTCTCCTTGAAAAAAACTCTCTTCGTCTGAAGGAAAGGGAAACCCTTCCTTATTTGCTGTTCTGATAGTTGAATGTAGTGGTAATTCTGCTGCTGCTGTGGGGCTGATTGGTAGTTGTAATATCACTATAAAAGCAAAGCGACAATTTCATTTCGTTCCTTTCACCATGTTTGGAAATCGTTTGTTCAAAAAGGGACATGAATACGGTTACAATGGAATATAAAATGCATATATATTCCACATAAAAGGTGCTGGCTGTGATAGGGGCATCATTAATATTTCTCCTCCAAACGTAAATGGCAAAAATGGTTGATGTAACTGTTTCGATTTTTTATTTACCATTCCTTATTGGATGTCTATTATGAAAATCAGACAACTACGGTTATGTAAAATGTGATAGCCAAAGTTTAAGTACAGAGTAAAAGTGTATAACGCGTGTAAAATCAATGATGTAACTATATGATTTGGATTTAGTATATTATCTTTTGCAAGAAATAGTCCCATTGATGTGTATCAACGCATATGTTTCGAATACAGGACCATTAAACACAGTATTCATCGAAAATGCACACAACCTTTCACCACAATTAAACACACAGCGGTGGCTCATTCTTCCTTTTCATCATCTGATGTCAAAATTACAATATTGCATCAATGAGTCCCAGCTATTCCTGGTAAAAAAAACGAACACGAAGTTGTAAAAGTGCTCAAAAACTGTGCATACTTCCAGGGGGCTAAACCAAAATGCAATATTTAGGTGCGTACATAAGAGATAGTTTTAAAAGGGTTCTTGTGTATTCACAATTTCTACTGCATACTGCACCACTGGAAGCCCAAAATGTTGTAGGACTGAGCCTGTTAAATATATGCAAAGCATTGTTGTTTGAAGCAACAAATTGTTGTTTTTCAATTAATTTAACGCGCTGTTCTGC
Source organism: Callyntrura sp. NNG-2020 (assembly GCA_027744055.1). NCBI lineage: Eukaryota > Metazoa > Arthropoda > Collembola > Entomobryomorpha > Paronellidae > Callyntrura > Callyntrura sp. NNG-2020. Next base: position 2,923 of record JAHZNE010005260.1, read on the forward strand.
GTATATGCGTGCATATATACTATACGCTCAATTCTACTATGCTAGATTATTGTTTTAATGGTGTATAAAACAGGAAGAACTGACGTTCTGTACTAACTTTTTCTCTTTTGTTAATCTTTGCTAAAGCAGCAATAGCGTTTATCATATTTTTCACTGACGATGAGATGTATATATATTTTTTTATTGTATTCCTCATTGACAATGACAATATCTACATTGCTGCACAAAATGCACCGCGGCGCAAATGTTCCATGCGAACAGAAAAAATGAAACAAATTATAGGGCAAGATTTTGTGTGAACACATAAATACAAAAGGGAGCAATGAAGCGTGCTGCGTGTAGGTTGTAGCATCTTGTTGCTTCTGCTTGAATTAAAAAGGACATGTTTATGTACAATATTTTAATAATCTTTCTTGTTACGCGCTGTATTATTATGCATTGAAAGTGTACAACAGATTCGTGATAATGCGAATCCCGAATGTGCAGCTTGAGCGATGATAATGTATAAAGCACTTCCCAATCCAATGCAACTTACAGAACCGTACATTTTGTCAGTTTCTGTGAGCGTTTATGAATGAATGAATGAATGAATGAATGAGAGATTGATAAATTCATTGACAGGCCAGACTCTGCAGGAACATCTAAATTGGATGTTACAATTTCTGTATGATGGGCAGCATGTGTAATTATAATCATGTCGATGAGTATATGATGCTGTTGCCAACAAAATAAGCTACGCTACGAACCAAAAGTCCAGAGGATCATAACCAAAAATAGAGATGACATTGACAACTAATATAATGTTAGCAAGTAAAAAAGCTGGTATAACGTATTGTTTTCGATTTATTATACTTCATTTCATAGCATTCACTTGTCTTGTCAGTAGTTTTCAATATGTCTATGTTGAACTTGCAGATCGTCTCCCATAAATCCCCCACCGCAGGAAAAATCTTAAAAATGATAAGCGGCATCAACCTTCCCACTTGCTCCAACCACCAACAGAGATCAACCCGTCTTCTCCAGCTTCATAATCATCCCACACCGCAACAGTACCTTACACAATGGTTGTTCCATGTATGGATTCTATTTACATTCTTGGTGATTGCCGGAAGCGAATCAGGAGAAGGAAGCTCCTTTTCGTCATCCTCACAATTGTCGACTGACGAAGTGCTAGGGACTGCTGAAGCTCGTGGTAAGAATACTTGATGTACTCATTCTATTTTCTCCCATTCTTGATGATCCTGTCTCAACTTCCGTAAAGCAGACATGCATACTCAAAAAATCTCGTAGTAGTACTGAAATCCGTAAAATGGTACTAGTGATGGGGAAAAAGAACTGACATCAAGTTGACAAGATTTTGGCAGAAAGTTGCATGCTGCAGTTTCTCGGGTGCAATTATTATTATGCAGCTCCCATCAAAATTTGTAGGCGGCAAGTATCCAGTACCCAAATAAATTCCAAAAACGGCTGGGGGAAAGCTACATAATGTATGTACGACATGCATGAGATATATGAAAGTGAAAAGAATTATTTGGGAAAAGGTCTGTGCAAAGTGTAGTGGGTAATTTTTGGGGAGGCGGAATTTGTTCGCATTACCAATGGGAGAGATAATACGAATAAATTCGTTGTTGGTATTCACCGTGCGAGTGCTCGTACTTATATTTAAATACTACGTATTATTTCAAGTGCACTCTAGTCAGTCATCAAGCAAGGCAGGCAAGACAGGAAAGGACATTACGTCAAGTGTACACGTATGGACAATTACGAAAATTACCGTTTCCTTCCTTTTCCCCTGTTTAATAGGCTCGTCAAATGGCCTCAGTCTCTATGAAATATTATTACCGTTCACTCTCCGTCAACTGGAGAGACAAGTGTGGGTAACAAACAAATGATCTTATGCATGGTTATCATCATTATTATTTTTTAAATGTTTTATCACTCCTCCGTTAAACATGAGCCTGGTGTATGTGTGTACGCACACACACACATAACGTTTCCACATTACAATAATGACATGTTGTGCCACATTTTTCGAGGGTATACAGCACAACACACATTTCTATTTTCATCCTGTCAATGTTAATAACATGATTTCTCCAGTGATGCCACTACGACTACTAACTAACTTGTGAAACGCACTTTCCATTGTTCTTCAAAGTTTTATATTGTACCTAATCAAAAGAACTGACTGACTGCGTATGAATAGACTATATACCATTTATGACGCAGAGAGAATTACACTGACACTTCAAAATTTCCTCCCTTTCCAGTTTTCCTTCCCTCAAACAAGCAACATGCAAGAGAAAAAGCACTTTATCGAAAATTACTGGAGTCCAGTTAATGTTCGTACGAGCATATTATAATAACGAGAACTGATGTTTATTATTTATTCTTCCACAAACGTCTCACCTACATATCCCCTGTCATTATTAACTATGGCTATATGACTCCCATATCTCTTGTACGAATCTACGTGTGCACACCTATTCTACTCCTATGCAGTTTGCTTGCGTAATACGCTTTCCACTCGACAACTCCACTCTTTGTTTAAGCCTCGGTGGCATGCACATAAAAAGTGAAGAAAAAGCAAGCTTAATCATATCTACCCCCACACCACATTACACATTACTACTTACTACTACAACAACTAGTACCCTTTATTTTCAGCAACGAAGCCTCCAGCCATTTTCCTTCGGTAATTGTTTCAAATTCCACGGGGGCAGTCAGTCAGTCACACACATGCATGCACATTAAAATAACAATGTAATCTTCCCCTACCATAGATTGAAGAGGCCCCTGAAGTGTAGGGATAATTACAACAGCATTCGATGTAAGTGTGTAGACACACACACGGGCATTAACTAAACTTTGTATGAATATACCTTCAATGTTCTAAACACACTTGCTCATGCATGGGAGCTGTACGCAAAAGGAGATTGTTTGGCAGAAGCTCTTCTCTGTTAGAATAAGAGGAGGTTGGTACATTGGATCGGATTATTAGAATGACTGAGCGTGGAAGTATTAAAGGAAACAGGCGAGGGAGCAGCTTTGGGGAGGAAGAAAAAAAGTGTAATCACCATATCATATACACATCCTTCGTGTTGTGTGTCTATGTCAAGCCCGTCATGATACTTTATAATCCTGTAGAGAAAATTAAGATAATCAGCTTTTATATTATTGTCTGTTGTTCGATATGGTAGCTGTATGATGATGCAGTTTAAGGTTGTGTACTTACTCTTCTCGTACTCTGGCTTCGTGTTCACTACTGATGATGATGATAGTGATCATGGAAGTTGTCTCTATTGCATACGCCAAACAAAAGTTGCTTTGCCGTTGAATAATAACACCAATAGCGATAATAATGGCAATATAGTAGCAGCACATCCACGCTGCAGCAGCAACAACAACAGGCAACAAACACCAACGAAAACGACTTTCGCTTTTGTTTGGTCAAAGTTACGCAATAATAGTGTACATTCCCTGTAATGCACACAACAGCAGCTGCATGAAGACACTCCTTTACAAAACGAAACAATTCACTTATCTGTAAAAATGATTGTAGTTATCAAGCTTGTTGTTTTCTGCCCGGTCATATTTTCATTGATGTCGTTTTAAAACTAGTATGGAAGCAACGGATGAGGACGGTGAAGAAAATGATGATGCATACATGTGGTCATCTTTTTCCTAAAATTCTTGTAAAGTTGTGTACTTCACGATTTTTGGTAGGATCGTTTGGTGCAAAGATGTACTGACTTACCTGTCTTGTTATTCAATACTGACATTTCTACGAAATTTCGTTTTATATGCTTTTCGTGTCATGTTAAAACAGTGGAATTATGATAATATGGAAATTTAACGATGATGATGCAATAGGATTGCATCTCATTTTTCTAACAGCAGCAGCAACAGTGGTCGTTGAACGAACGAACACGCATTTTTGTATGTGTCGTTGTTCCTTTTATCTTTACTGCCGGCGAAAAAAAACAATTCTCTTGGTGAAGCACACGAGTATTTTGATTTCTACCTACCTATTGAATTTCATGGCGTGTACGTCTATTTTCAAAAATTGTTATATATTCCGGTTTTCTGTACGCAGTGTATCATTTTCTACCTGTCACGATGGAATATGATAAGTTGAAATGTTGCACAAGAAATTATTATGTCTGGAGGAATAAAAGTCAGGTGTCCAATACCAGATCGTAGCCTTGTTGAGGTTAAAATCTCATTTCACAGGTTCATCATAATATTCAAAACATGTGCTATGGGTCCATAGTTTATGGATAAAGACACATTACAGCCAACAGGCGTTTACAGTGTAATAATTGCTGTCTACATTCGGCGTCTTGAGTTTCAATATTATTTTTGCTGCATTTTATAACATTTTTGAATACAAATTATCTGTATTTAGAGCAAGAATTTAGGCACGTAAACCGCAATCCTTATATCAATCCATGCGTTACTCTTTATAAAATACGGAATCGAACCAAATTTGAATCGGGCAACCTGCTTTTTAGTTAGACAACAAAAGGAATCGGTTGGAATTTTCTTCAGATTACATTACTGTCTCATCGGTCACCCATTGTGTTTTGTAAGTAACACTACATTTGGTCAAAAATAAAAACATTTTAGTTTCAAATAAAAGTACGAAAACGTTCCGAGCAAGCAGCAATCTGATAATAACCCTTCACAAACATGGCTTACTTATTATGGTTGCCTTTTTGTGGTTTTTATTTGAAGAAGGATGCGTACGATTATTCTAAAAGTAATAAAAACCAAAACAAACAACATTTTTGTGGGTTTTACATGTGGTTTTATCATGGTGTTAGATACCGTATTCTAACAACAACAACTCAAAACGAAACGGTCCAATATGAGTTGAGGAGTTGGTGTGTGGGGTGGCTCGAATGATACGGTGCCGAATTTATCTATAAGAACTGTTCAGTTTCCTGAGCGTATATACATACATATTAATACTTATCTATGTTCCATGACGTTTCGTTTATGTGAGATGATGTGTGCAATGCATATGAATACGGTTAGTAAAAATGGAAGTGATCTAGTTGGAAGATGGTTGTGTGCGTGAAATTGGTAGCATACATGTAGGTACACTTCCAAACCCAGCCCATGATCACGGTGAGGAATAATGGAACAGGCTATTATATTATTCCCTTTATGTTCCTCGCCCAGATAGTTTTGTTTACAAGTTTGCATGATTGTTCTTCTGGTGCGTGATGATAGTTTCCCAGTGCACTCTTATCTCCAAAAAGTATCTCTCTGCCCATTGAAAATCCAAATTCAATTACGACTTCACCACCATCGTCATCATCATCAGCAGCAACGTCGTCGTAACCAGTACCAGAGTGCACTACTTTTCCCCTTTGAAAGCTGTCGACTCATCACTAGCACCACTACTACTACCGCCACCACCACCACCTGCTTTTGTTATCCATGAACAACAAACAAAATACACCATAAAAAACCAGTCATCAACTTAGCCATGACAAACTGATTAAAAGCTTTGGTTTCTTTCTGGTATTTGGATTTGACTTTGCCCACAATACAATAAATGATGTATTATACACATGCTAAATATTATTTTGATGATGGATACAAAACTGTTGACGATCATGAGCTGACTCAACAGCTTTCATAAAAATTTACAGTAAGAGCCCCTGCCTGCCATCTTCTTGTAAATGGTTTCCTGATGAGTATTGATGATGACAAGACGGTTTTTTTAATTCATTGTTTGAAACCGGCGGCGGAGGCATGGTGGAGGGTATAATAAAATGTATCTATGTAAATAAGAAGGGTGGATGAGCGGTTCTGGCTGAGCACTGATTTCAGATTTGACGTTTTTTCTGTAGCGTTTTACAAAATACAAAAATAATAACCAGACAAACATTTCTACAGCAAGTGAAAATGCTAGTATGTGCTTTGCAAGTGATACGGAGAGAAAGAGACGCTCTTTACAACATGTGCATTAATTGTGCGTAGGCACAATACACAACAGCACAACAGAGCAGCGTAATAAGATAAAGGAGGAGAATCAGTTCATGAATCATGATGAATGAGCCACAAAAAAGGGTGGCTCATTTTCCTTTCCAGCAGCGAGAGCCTTTGCAGCAGTGTAAACAATAAAAATGAATTCGTAGTGAAATGCACCCAAGCTTGTGCGGAGACAACATCGGGAGACGATGGAGAACCACACCAGTGTGCAACACAGCAGTGGGTCATAATCATCATTCTTAGGATGTTAATCGTACTTGGTTGAGTACAATAAGCATGGAAAACCTGGGAAGAAAGCGTTAAACAGGATACATTGTGTACATCCACCAATCACCACCCAAATTACATGCTTTTTGTAAAATAAAACAAATAAAAGTTATTGGTAAATTGTTTCTTTTGCGCTTGCAAAGGAGTAGAAAACGTTCGTCTAGGTGTATACAAATATACACAACATTCGTATAGTATTCAAATTGAGCGCCTTTTCTCCTTCCTGGTTTCTAATCTCATTTTGCAGCTTCACATGACAAGTCTTAAGAATGTTATGTATATACAATACGTCTGTTATCATGTCTGCGTGTCTAGTGGAATGCTCATGAAAGGCATTCTGGAGAAGTTTTTGTTTCGTTGATTTGGTTCGGGAAAAACTAAAAATGCATTAGCATTACGATAATTAAGCACAATCATAATGCTCGTAATGAAGTACCTGCCTACAAGTTTACCAAAACGGATGTTTAATGTATCTAAATTATTGGAGCCAGGCAGACAGACAGATAAGTAGTTGTAATTTTAGGATATATTGCTTCTTGTAGGTAGACACGCATTGTCACAAAGGTGATACCGTAACTCTTTTTTCCATGAAAGGAAAACGGTCGTCCCCGTTGTAAGACTCCACCGAGCATATTTGGGGAAAGAAGACAGGTAGTTGATAGCTTGCGATGGTGGTCGCTCTTTTCTCGTCTGAAAGACAATGTACACAATAATTTTTAAGTGTTAAGAAACCGGTTCTCATTAAGATATGAACATGAAGGCTCATGTCATCCGCTTGTATGGTAGCCGTAAAAGTAGTATGGAATGAAGCAGATATTCGATAATGGAGATCAAAGATACATTTAGAACGCAATTGGAAAAATATGTACCTACATAAAAGTCGTTGAGGAGAAAAGTATGTGACAAAGCGCTACGAAAGGCTGATAGCTATCGGAAGGAATGACTATAGTATATGGAAATGTGTGAAACAGGATCATAATAAAAAAAACGGGATGTATTCCATAAAGAGAAATACGACATTGCAATAATGATGACGCTTTTTGTTCAACTTTAATTTTAGGTGGTCTCACATGCAGCTTCCACCTCAAGATGGACTGGAAATTGGTTTCAGTCCGGTGTTCATCATTTCATCACAATCACATCATCCTCCATCAGCACCAAAGGAAAATGCCTCGAGGTGGATGGGGAAAAGTACCTCGTATATCAACCGTAAGAGAGTCTATTTTTACAGAAATACAATTAGTTGTGATAATTGAGTAAAACGTAATCATTTTCTCGACGTTTCTTCCTCACATTTATTTATAGACGCAACAACTGTTACAAATGTCTAGTTTTTAGTGAAAAACATTCCAATGTACTGCAGTACAAAGAGAGTAAGTGCAACTGGCGGAATCTATCCCGTACAGTCATAGTCATTATGAGAACAATCCTGTTGTTGCTGCAGAGAAGAAAGACTTTATTAACACATCATTTCCTTTTCTCTTTGTGTACAACCACAACAGCGTTCTGCATCCATGAAAGACGTTCGCTTCCTTCAATATGTTCCACAATTTCTGGAGATGCGAATCTCTACGCTATGTTTCGCCTCGACGCAGAGCCGATTGACTGCCCATTACAAGGGCCATTTACGTTCAGCTATGATCGTGGTTACGGAGAATGCCGCTTTCCAGAATCCAACCTTGATTCATGTACTCAAACATCACGATTATTATTCAATTATCAGGCGTGCCCTGATGTGCCAAAGACTGAAAGCGTAGGTAAGTAAGTGCTCTTTGTACACGTTGCCTCTTCAAAAGTACACACACTTCTCATGAATTTTGAGTTACGATGCCCAATAGGGTTTTTATTGCTTTCGTAAATTCCGTTATGGGTAGTGTCTGAGGAGACTCTGTTACTCTGCGGCGAGTAGTTATCTATACACTCATATATATACATTTTCCTTACGCGGTGGCATATTTATAGCGAATGGTACAAAAGAGTCGTTATTATCAGTAAAAGCATAGATCACTCGAATTTCACCGGTTGCCCTCTGTATTTCTATTTGAGTGCCAGAAACACTCGGAGCAATAACTAAACTCTAGCCAGCCACAACCGCTGCTGTCTGGACAAAATGTATGATTTTCCCTAGAAGCGATATTAATAGTTCAACCTCTTCTTCCCTTCGATAAACTGCATGCAAGTTGGTTGATCCACGTTTTTCTTCCACCCAGCCTCTTTCCTTCTGGCTCTCACTCTCTTTTTCTATTTCTCACTAGCCGTATCTGTCTCTTGCTCACTGCTCTCAATGTAATATTTCGATGTAGTAATTAATTTGAAAACCATGATTTATGTATGCAACAGAGGAAGAGTTGCAGTGTCTGGCTGCCTGGAAGGAAGGTTCCTACAGATATTTTCTCGGTTTGATCCAGTATCGTCATCATACTTCATCTTACGAAGATAGATTTCGTTGTTTTGCCTATGAGGTGATCAGCAGCGGTGGTGGTGGTGGTGGCGGTAGTGGTCACAATGTGGGGAACATCAGGAGGGGAGAATTGTTGAGCAGTCAGCACAATGGGCATAATCATTTGCAGTACCCACAAACTTTAGCCTTGGGCAGAAGTCGTCCGAAATCGTACCACGGTGTTTCTATGATTGGGAGTAGTGGGATGACGACGAATGGTTTCAACAACAACAGCGGCAGCAGACCGGATAGTCTGATGTCAGCATCAGAAATTGTTTATCGCGTGGAACAATCCGGAGACGCAACTTGTAATGGGTTGAGTACGATGGAGGGTTCCAGAACCATGTTTTTGCGAAAAGGTAATAAATGAATTTGTAACTTGCAGGGTGATTGCCCGGTCTATAAAGTTTATTACTTTCGCCCTGTTTCCCAATCTGCTTAGTAAAATAGCCCCAGGAGCAAAAAAATGTTTGGAAACGTTGAAAATGAAGCATTTTCGTTTTCGATGCGTACAACAGTTGATACAGTTGCGTAGTTGGTTGTTTATTTGACATCATATGCCTGGAGATAACATTTTCTGCTTTGCGTATTTTCAATTTGATTAGTGCAACAACCAACTACAGAAAATTGCCAATTTCCCCCCTGGGTTCAAACTCATCCACGGTGGTATACCTTGGACCGATCTTCAATTTATGAATTTGAGGGTGACCGATTCCGAGTCACTAATTACTCCGCTGCGCAGCTAATCAGTTCTCATGGACCAGATAGCCTGGCATTGACTGCTTCGTGTATGCAAATACTGGAAAACGAACCTGGTCATAGGGCGGCCATTGTCTTGCATTCAAGGGCAGGATGGTAAAGATAAAAAAGAATAATAGTAAACAGTAGTAAAAACTAAAAAAAAGTATTTTAATTTAAAATTCATTGGTTTCGTTTTATTCAATCAACATAAAGCGTGTGCTGTTTTGCATTGTAACAATAAGTGTAACGTTTTCTCCACAGTAAAATTGGATACCAATGTATGGTGCTATACAAGCGGGATGCTGACATATTGGAAGTTCAATTTGGTAAGTGTTTTTTCCTCCTCCCATGCCATGTAGTTAGACGATTGAAATGAGTTTCCCATGTTAGTGTCCATTTTCGTTACACCTGACTTACATTTTGTTGGGGACACGTTGCTGAATTTTTAAAAACTGTCCTCTTTTCGTTTAACCATATTGCACCCAAGGTACCGGGAAGTTAATGCGCTCGTTTTTATTCATGATGCATTGCAGGGGAGTGGTCGCGTAAACACGAGGAAGCATGTCCTACCTATTTCGACCCTTATGTTCAACCGTACATAACCTTGATCTGTAAGTAAAACCATGAATGTTTAAACACACACGTTTCATTTTCCATATAATAAAACGCAAAACAGCACTTAGCTCGACTGGAACATAAATTAAGATTGCATCTTAATAATCCAAGAGCTGTATTCTTATTCGGCAGAATACCACTGCCACCACCACCACCACCACTACGGCTTCCGCGTCACCAGCAGCGCCATTTGTAATAGATGGTCGTTTTGGTGAACGCAATAAAAGGCTGTTGAAAATTTTAGCATATATTTTAGGTACTCAGTTAGTCCTATTACTCACCCCGTGCTTACTTACGTATGTCTCCCCACAGCATCCACTCCCAAAAGAGCGCAGTGTCCGGCCTTAGGAACGTTCTCTTTTCAACTAACCCAGGAACGGTTGGCGGCAGCCGCAACGAATAGTAATTTTCAAGAGGGTTTATGCACGGCTAATGGTACTATTCGTATGGGATGTTCGGCGTTGGATTCTCTACACTTGGAAATTTCTTCATACTGTCACGATCACAATCATCATCAAACTCCCTCCACCTCTTCCTTCAAAGAAGTCACAGGTCATTCATTTTTATGATTTTTTCTCCGTCTATGAATACCACAACTCATGAGGGAAAAGTCGGGAGATCGACAAATGAAAATACACACATACAACAAAAAGAGAAAATTGTCTTTATTATACAGCTCTGCTGAAGACATTACGGGGAAATGTTTATATTTGTGGGGAAAATGTAGGTTTTCCTTTCCATGCCCCTATTATACCATTCAACTCGTTTGCTTCTGCTGTGAGTGTAAAGAGTTTCAGGGCCATTTACGACCAACTACATACCATTTTCCATTCTTTGTCTTGCGTTTCGTGTTTTTGTTTATTGTCTGCTGCATGTATGACTACATATATTTCCTTTTAAGTCCTCGTCATGGCCTTTTCTCCGTTTACCTTCCTCAGTAGTAGTAGTAGTAGTACGATAGTAGTGGTGATGATGAGTATACGACGCATTTTGTTTCCCCTTTTTTGAGGAATCCTACATAAGCTTTTGTGTAGATGTTTTGGAAATGGAACGATGAAACAGACAAGACAAAGATAGCAGTTATGAGAATTTCTGTTAATAAATCTTTCGATTTTTTCCATTTTTCTCGTGCATTTATACTCACGTAGGTCGTTAGTTGAATGTATGCCCAAGTTTCTCTGATTCCGCGTAGGAATTTTGATCTTTTTGTGTTGACTGCACATATATATATATGTATTTGAGATTGTTTACGTTGTTGTTCTTACTCCTCTCTGTACACACAGACTATAACTGCCATGGATGGTGGGAAGAAGATGGAGTAACGTATATGGTTGCAACCCTTTCCTCGTCATCCTCAAAATTACGTCCTAAACGGCATTGTTTCGTGCTTAGGGATCCAACCTCCTTCTCAAGTGAATCCCCTCAATGGATGCGTTTGAAACAGTCTCAAGAGGGCCAGCTGTCCTTGTTTCGACATTCCAGTGGTGGCGATGCTGATAATAATGGTGCTACCACCGGTCAATATGGACATGGAAGGTCCTTTGGGAATTCTCATCAGATGTTCGAGGAGTCTCCAACGGTAGCCGCTAACCAGCAACAGCAGACCTCCTCCGCAGCTCTTTTCTTCTTTAATGGTAACAATAACAATAATCATGCGGCAGTTGGGAAAATACTTGAGATCTCCAGTTTTGCTGACTCATGCAGACGAAATGTGGTCGTAGGACGACAAGGGGATTTTGCTTTCAATACAACGAAAATTGGTGAGTTTTATTATTAGCCATTTTCTCTCCTCTCCTCACATTTCATTGTGAGTGTATGTATGCATGCATAATCAGTTGTTTGCGGGATATTATAAATACTCACAATTACTTTGTCATTTCATACTGCTGTTATTATGGTCATGTTCCAGGCCACAAAAGAACTTGCTTTGTGAATATTTATGGGCGCCTTTAGAAAACTGAACTCCCCGGGAGAGACAGGCCATAACAAAATAATTTATTGTGCCATTGTCATCCTGTATCCGTACGGGAAATATTCGTCCAACTCTGTAGATTATTAAACCAGTCTCGAATAGACAGCTAGCTAGCTATAAACCCATTTTGACCACTTTACACTTTTTCCTCTATCCTCTTGGATTAGCGAACGAGTTAGACTATTTGTCCTGTTTACTTACAATACACATGATTATCTCGAGCAAACAAAGGATAGGTAAACGTATTAGCTGAGCCAGCAGCATTTGTGTGACAGAACTAAAGGTGACATTTTAATTTCGGAACTATCTTCTTTGGAGTTACATTTCTGGAGCATTGGAAAAAAGTACATATAGGTACACGTGCATTATGTTTTTATGCGTCCATCCATACATTGACCAAATACTGTGGTATTGGGGATTTGCCGTCCAGACTCTTCAAAGTCAAGCCAAGTGAATGAAATTGGATGATTCGATGAGTGAGTAAAAACAGCATGGTTTGGTTTTCTGATGGGACAAAGTAAAAACCAACGAATATAAAAACATCCCCTTCCTTCATCTTGTTATCCTTTGAATTTTTTTTTCATGAAACCCTCTTTATCTCCTTGTACCTCGAATTCATTTTGAAATGACGGGGAAGATGACGTGGACATTGGCAATGTAGTCTGCAAGTCAGCATTCCTAAACGAGACTGATAAATGCACCCAGAAATATAGTACGAGTACACATTGTACACATTGTACTTTGTATTACTTTAGGTCTGTTCAAAGGACAGAAATACACGGTGCATTATTCGATGATGACTACTCTGATATGATGGAACGACAGACGGACGGATGTAAGTGCTCATGTACTTACATATTGGCCGCTGCTTCGTTTAGTTTCTTTTTGTGTATTTCTTTCTCGTCTTTGATAAGTGACTTTGGTTGGGTATATGTACTCTCCTCTACCTTTCTTCTCTTGGTCATAATTTCTTCTTTCCAAAAAGGGAGGAAAATACCACTCGTTTTAAGCTGAACCAAAGTGCCTGCCTGGCGTGCACTTTTACTCATTTGTTTGTTTAGTGACTAGTCACGTCAAGGAAGGGTTAAAACTAGGGGGAAATTGTGTGTGTGTATGTACGCATATCACGGCTTTTGGCACTGAAGTAGTTACTTTTTACTGAGAAAGAAGATATATCTTTCTATCACTTTGAGTTCGATTTTCAGTTTTGTTTGGTCTTTCTCATTTTTTTGGGGTTTCATTTCTCACTGGAACACCGACTTGTGCCGTATGCTGTCTTTTGTAGAGGGACGTATGAAGTATGTGTATATATATGAAAGTATATTGAGGGAATTGTTTAATGTACGATTTAAAGCCTTATTTCCCTTCTTGAATTTATTTGGATGATTGAGCTCTTCTTCTTTTGATTTTTTGACTTTTTTGTTGAAATAGAAGGGGAGAGTGGAAGGAAGTAGAAAAACAGTGTAGAGTATATTGCCATGTATGAAACCGTGTTTGTACTTTGTACAAGAAAGAATCCAACCAAATCAAATCCTCTTTTATATCTACTTTTTCCTACTCGTAAAGATATTAGAAGGGAGAAAACTCTTGGCATAATAGAGAGATATAACAATATAGTCGTTATAAAATAGTGCCATTTTGGCGTTACGTGCGCGCATTTAAATTTAAAAAGTAGTAGAAATATTAACTCGATATATAGTCACAAAAAATTATGTTTTTTCTGTGTATTTCTGTGTCTGTAATCCTAGGTCACTGCTTAGCGAGCAGTTCTTCCTCATCGATGATAATTCGGGGTGGATCAGGGCACAGAGGAAGGATGTCTATGGTTATGGTTATTAGAGAAATGATGTCATCAGTCTCCATGATGCTTCCCTTTGGAATGGAATCCTTATGCTGGATTCTGCCCGCTTCTCTTTTAATATTGCGGTGAGCTTTCCCACAACAGCATCAGCAGCAATCAACAATTTTAGGAGAAGGTTATTCGATAGATAGCACGCACCAACTAGTGAGTACAATGAAAACATCCCTGAGAACGCTACCACCACCAAACGAAGTTGCTATCTATAGCGATCCCTTCACAAAAAGAGTTACAATTAATATCAGGTATATTGGTACATATAATCACGCACAACTCCACATGAAGAATATATAGACTGCCAATGCTGATTAAACTGCCTCGTTCTAAAAATGCATGTTGCTGTTGAGCAAAAATGGTTCTACAACATGATGTTGTGTACTAACGTTTCATTAAGCCCTGATGTACTTTTCTGTTGAACCCGTTATTCTTGTGACAAATATTCGTCTGTGATATGACAAAAGTAGATAAAATATTATATATACGGTATATGCATACCTACTTATGACACTACAAAAATAAACAAAATGTATATCAATTGTATGTATTTATTGATATTGTGTGCTGTATTACATTCGACAAATAAAAACAGTTTGCATCACCAAACACATGTCAAACTTTAGAGATGGTTTTACTTATTGTATAAGGTTTTTAAGTGGACGAAGCAGCATGATTTTAGCATTTGATTTATAAGAAGGTGCATGTACTACCTTGTTATTATTGCACATCTAAATCCCTTTCCTGTCAGATTCTCTAGTTCTCTCGCACACTATATGCGTGTCAAATGCAGAATTGCAACCTGCAAAAGTGCATTTATCTACCACAGATTATCATCATCATCATGAATGCAGCTTCCTTCCGACTTTCACTGCCATAAAACTGTATCCTGCTGTTTTCTCTCGCTCTTTTTCTACTAAACTGCAGTTTCATTGCTCCGTACAGGTTTAATGTACCTCCCCTGAAATTTACCGTTGCATCTCAAGCATCTACACAAAACACACCAAACAGACAGTGTACAAATGCAAGTGCATTCTAAATGGTAAAGATTCTGGATGAAAGTGCATTCTAAACATTTTCCCCTTGCATCATGCTGTGAAAGTGAGGAAAAACTGTGGAAATTACAATTGACTATTTCGTAAGTTTCATTTTCTCGTGTGTAAGCCGTTATATCACGACCACTACTACTATGGGTCGGCTGGTCTATATCTTGGCCTTACCTTTATGGACAGTAGGTGACTATTTGGATGACTGTAATGCGTTCCAACATGAAACAGAGTCATCCACAGAAGCAAATCTACATCAAGTGTGCGTATGGTCGACTTTATTTCAGCTCATTTCTACCTTATGGTAAGTTTTAGGGACTTCACAGACACCCAAAAAAAACTCATTCGCTGTGACATGACATTCCCATTTTGAGGAAATAAGGAGGACGTGAAGAGAGTAAGTGGCGAGTAGACGAAAAAGAAGCGGAAAATACAAAGACGAAAAAAAGTATAGCGACAGTGGTGTGGCGGTTGTGTTTGGGACCCTATTTTACTTGCATCAGCTTTTTACGCTTCCGTAATCCCCAAGAGCTTAAGTCAACGCGCTACTACCACCCCATCGTTACTTGAATATGTGCTTACCTACCTTCCTATGAACTTCCCAAGTTATCTAATGTGCCATATAGTCACTTCTTTACAATAACATATACGGTTAAGCTGTGCATCACGCAAAGCGATTCTAGGCATTAAAAACGCATTTTTTCATAGATTCATTCATATATGTTGTGTTGAAGATAATATACTTTCTACTTTGCTACTTACACTTTCTCCCCTTCTTTCTCTCTGTTTTGGCTTCCCTTCTCTAGCCACACTTATTCCTTCTTCCCGTTTCTTACTCTTACCGTCTCGAAACTCAACTTTTTCTTTAGCTTCATTTATCCAATGGGTTTATAATACATAAGTTTGTAAATGTGAAGTGACAGGGAAGTGCAGTTCGCACACAGAGAAGTGAAAGACGGAGAAGAGAGAAAGAACAGTCGGTAGTGTACCGCGAAAAAAGGGAAAAACTTATTGTTGCTTTCCGTGCCCATTTTTTGATGTATTGTTACCGTTATGATTATTATATTCCACTACATCATATTGCGTGTGCAAGTGTGGTGATGCTCAGGGTAAAAAAAAAGTTTTTAGTTAGTTGATTCATACATAAGATACATTATGCAGCTGTCACTCACAAAACGGGGGGAAATAAATAAATCGTGCAAAGAAAAAAAGTACAGTACTGTCGAAATTGTAGATTTGTACATAAAAATGCTCTTTTATTTATTCCCTTGTTGTTTAAAATGAGAAAAATGGGTTTCCAAATTGAAACATCAATATTTTCAAAACGTACATAAATATGTATGGTATATTATATGTGCGGGCATTTTTTTTTTGTTATTTATAGCTACCACCATTCTGATAAAAATGTACAAAATTTGAAGTTAAAGACAATTCATTGCTTACTTTATACAGGTTTATAATATAGGAATCTGTTGTGTCATATAAAATTTCACTCAGCTATAGTCATACAAAAATGTAAATATCAAAGTTGTGAGTTGCCAGTTATTGTTGAGCAATTTTTTCAAGTACTGCATCAATAACATCCTTAAAAACCTTTGGGTTCTCAATTTGCGGGTAATGACCTAAACCTGGCATTTCATGAGCATCAGCATGCGGTCTCAGATCTTTCCAGCCTTCAAATTGATTGAGAGGGCTGACTGGATCCGCCAAGCCCCAAGCGAAAGAGAGTGGCTTTTTCCAATCTTTAATCGCACCGTGCCACCGGGCTGCGTGAGTTACCCTTTCAAAAGTGTAGGAAATGAGTTTATGTAGGATTCGCTGACCACCATTGTAGCATTGAAGATTCCACTGGTCTTCCCCTTCCTCTCGGGATAGAGGGTGCTCCCTGGAGAAGACGGAGCCAAGTTGCCAACGGTAAATGATGGAGTTGGTGAACCGTGAAAATACTGGTCCAAGCTTGGTGCGAAGGAGCTTCTGGCCGAGAATCAGCTTGGCTTTGTCCATGATCATATTCCCATTGAATAATAAAGCACCGATTACATTGATTGCTGAGAGTTTCCCCTCCGTATCACGTGCAAAAATTTCTGATGCTACAGAGGTAGACATGTCGTGAGCTACCAGGAATACGGGACCGTTGGGAGAGGGGTTGTGACGGCGGACCATTTCTTCTACAAGATCTGCTTGCCATAATAATGAGAAGTCGTGCGATGGAGGCTTGTCGGACAAACCAAAACCAAGGAGGTCGATTGCAAGAATTGATTGCTCTTTTTCTAATTCCAAGTAGGGTGCCCAATCGTACGAGCTGCTGGGGTAACCGTGTAGAAGTAACAGTAACGGTGTTGTTTTGCTGCCTACTTGTTTGTAGTAAAATATTTGGTGCTCCTTAAACGTATCGAAATTTCCGCTGTCTCTCCACGATGTTGTTCGGGTATTTAACTGACAGACCGGTGGGGACTTTGAGGATGCCGTTGGGGTCGTTTTTGATGGGGGCGTTGCCGAAGCTGTCTCCATTTCACCTTTACTGCCCGCGTCGTCATTTGTTGGCGCTGTCTCCTGCAAATCAAACGTGAAAATAAACGTTAACTATTAAAATTAACACTATCAATACTATCCACTAAAATCAACACAATACAAAACTTACCTTCTCAATCAAATCATGATTCACTCCATTTTCACTCATGGCTGCTTCTCGCTATCACATTTAAACACAACAACCGTAACAAAAAATAAAACTAGTAACCTAACGTTTTAACAAAATGATCGGTTAGGAAAACGTAAAACATGCAAAATAAAAAATACGTCAAAACTATATTCTGTTTACCGGCTACGCAATCAATATTTCACAACATTCTTAGGAATGAAGAACATGTTTACTTTACAGCCTAAATTCTTCACTTGTGAATGCACAGAGTTGGATGGGCGAAGACGAGAGTAGAATAAATCCATAATATCCAACATGCATCGGATTGTATGTGGTGTATATAAATTTGAAAAGCATGGGGAAGAACTGGTCCAGACGATTTTCAAGGCCACTGGGTTACTCTCAAGTGCTTGCAGGCAAATCCACCACTGCCACTTTATTACTTCTGGATGAACTGACAGGGAGTCTTTAGGATAGATGGTAAGCCACATATGAACATGAACAGGCTGTGTGTATATCTGCATCTGGCGTGATAAACTATGAGTAGTATACTCAATGGCGAAACTTATTCATTTTTACGCGAGGCTATGCATGTACTCTTATTGTTAAGAAGATGGAAACTTTTAACTGTTGAGCAAAGTTTCGTTTGTGGTCGAATCTCGTCAAGTGCCGGCAGCGCAACAGTCGTGTGCCACTTTCTGCATCTTGTGTAGAATGTACATGGCTTTGTTCAGTTTTAAGTACCGCATATCTTTCTCCATTTTCATAAATATTTTCAATTTATGAAACAATGTAACTGAGCATTTGAAAAAGTTAAGCACTTCTCGTTTCCGTAAAGTTTGCGCATATACCAACTCACCAACTGCTCTAATTCACAATAGCTCTGTACGCAAGCGTCATGTAGTAGTTTCCAGCATTTTTCATTATAAACAAAGCCAGCTTACCTCCATATGTGCATGACGTACGATTCTGCTAATTTTTTCATGCGAATCTAGATCAGGATCAGTAGTGGAAATGAAAACAAAAAAAAAGAAATGCATTTGTGCACACGCAACTTTCACATTTAATTTGGGTTTACGTGTTTTTTCACGAATGCCTCCAATAGTTGTATATTGTGTTATTGCTGCTTCCGCTTTTCTTAAAAGAGCGGAGCGCTCACCGTATTTTTGTTAGCTAACCTTAATTATCTCCGTTTCGTGTAGATGAGAACAAAATGGGCCTTCTGGCTGCAACTTCAGTGTACAAAATGTAATATCTTTTCAAAAATTATGGTGATGGCATAGCGTGATGGGGCTCTTTTTTCCACCTTACTGTTCCTGGTTCCTTTATATAAGCTTTTTTTATTATTCATAATTTGTATAGTTTGTAGTTTTACGTTTCTCATGATGCCTCTTCCAAAAGGGCTTTTTTCTGTGCATCCACATAAATTTACCCAGAAATTGAAGCACACGTTGGAAAATAACCACTTCCATACGTCCCATCATGAAAGTGAGGAGTGACTACAACTTGTAAAGCTTAAACCGTCCATTTTTTGTTTCCAATACGGTACAGTGAGCATAACTCCAGCTAATAAAGTCTACAATTTCCCGTGTCCTATTACGAAAAACTTGTTCATTTCACTTGTATCGCCCATCAGATAAGAAGCAAGGCTGTTACCTCACAGGAATATTGAATAAAAGCAATGAATGACACCGACACCACTTCATATTGTAACAACCAAAATTTCTCCAAACATGCTCTTTTTTGGAAAGCAAAAAACCTCTGCAAAAAGCAGAGGCTAATAAGACTTGACAAGGCTGAAAGTTATTTCGGTTACGATTAAAAAAACCTAGTTCCCCTCACATGCTATAAGTTGTATATATAGGCTTACTGAAGTATTCGTTTTTAATCAACAATTTGAAAGACAGACATGCAATTTTGGGGCGGGTGTATCTGTCGACAGGAACATAAGCTTACTTTCCAGCGTTATTTATGTAATGAGTTTTTTCCAGCGCAATAGCCGAATTATACCGATTTTTGTTTACGTCCCGGAGGAAAGAATGGGGATAGTTAGGTTTTTGCACATGTAGCGAATTTTAGGAAAAAGTGAAGATAACGCTTCAAATTCAAGCCTAGTTCCAGAATGAGCTAAGAAATTTTTAAAATCTCCTTGGGGTAACGAAATAATAATGTCGATATCCAATTACCGGTAATCACGATTTGATTGCGACGTCTAATATGCCACGGGCGGGGGTTATTTACTAGATTTTGTTTTATGCTAATATTCCTGCCGTTGTTTGTAGCGTTTCGTGATGAGCGTGTTTGTGATTGCCATTTCGGTATACTGAAATATGTACGTACCTACATGTTGTCGATCTACTTTGAGTAAATTGCACAGTTAGAAATGGAATGCTTGATGAATATCCCGTGGCAGTCTATACTATAATGCGAATTCCAAAAGGTTTATGTTTGCCTAGAAAACAATTGAAGCAATCTAAAAGAAAAGTTAATAATTCCAGGGACGATGATGAGGTTGGGACCGTGGGCATAGTTTTAGTCTTACAACAATTCCGCGCACATAATAATCAGCCGGCGGTGAGTCCAATTAATATGCTGCCTGCTGCCACGCTATTTTTTTCGTTTAGCATTCTATTCGACAATTGAAGCACTCGCAGGAGGAGAAACCTGAAAAGGTGTCTGAAAAATTAATTTACTTTTAGAGGTTCTTGCATCGTAAATTAACAGTATATAAAGTCAGCTCTAATGTTGGTTTTTCATTTTCCTTTTTACTGCTTCATTTCATCTTTTACCACGCTTTGCAAGTTAAGCTAAGAGAAACTTTTTTTGTGAATTTACTTTTAAGGACTTTTGTTTAATTACACGCACGTACCGTACATTCAGCGGGATATTCATAATTTAGTCAATTATTTGGGTAAACTGTGGTAATTCTTTTAATATGTTTGTTGTCCCTGAGGAGCTTCAGAGTTACAACTATCGTCGGCCCCCGGGAAAATACATCTTTATAATGTGCAATAATAAACCTTTTATAGAAAAATATTCGATACACATACGCTCGTTTTCCGTAAGTACCCTGGCTTGTTTAAAACTTAAGAACATAATACATGTGACATGTTTTATATAAGCTTTTAAACGTTTCATCATTTCTTCAGATCAGTTAGAGCCAACTGCCTACGCAGGAATGCTGATATGCAAATTTTGACCTTTTGCAAAACGTTCCGAGTTTGAGTCTTATAGTACCCGTTTTCCACTCACTGCCGTCACGCTCACAACTTTTTACAATTGTTTATTCCTTTTCCGTGAAATGGTATACGAACATTTAAAACGAATCGAATTATTTGGGCACTTTAAGTAATTGCCTTTTAGCTTAGTCATTATCTGTTTGACTTGCACCACGGTCAGTGGATTGACAAAATATCCACGACCTGTACACGTTTTCAGCATCAACGCCATAATTAAACGGGCATTAATTGAAATGTAGTGCACAAGCGGTAGTGTTATACTTCATAAATGTGTGCTTTGGTGCTTTATACATAAATATGCTTAATGTTCAGGTATAATTTAGAACTAGAACGCATTTCCCCGCATTGCCAATTAAGAAAAATACACGTTTTCATTTTTAAACTACGAGTTGATTACAGCTTTATTATCGGTGGTGTTAACACTTCTATCCATCACGCATCCTAAGATTAAAATTGCTTTGCTATATGCAAAATGTGTCTTCAAGAACCTTGTGTTTTAATGTTTTATGCTTCACAATTTACATTGATGAAGGGAAAACAAAACATTTTAAACACAAAAAACAGCATTTGCAATTTTCTCTTCATTTCTTGTTTGTCTGCTGTTAGTTAGATTGCTGATTCATGTACTGTTTAAATTGTGAGATCATTATCTTCATTTCGTGTCTGGTTTTGCTTGCCATTTGGTTCGGTGACCGGTGAAAATTGTCGTTTTTATTTATAGCCAAAACATACTGAGGGGTATTGTTTTAGAGTCCCCTTCAATCGTCATCCGTTCAGCACACCGTCATTATTTTCATCATTCTATGTAATCTTTGCAGTAACATCAAAGTCTGCAAATTACGCCTTCATCCCGTCCAACATCACTCCATTAATTTAAAAGTATTTAATATATCGTTTTATATAAACGTTTTTCAGATTACAACGAGTAATGTAAATGCGCATGATGCCACTATCACCCTTAAGTTTCTCCCTGCCATACCGCTGTCATTATTAAACAGTATCGTTTTCTCATACTGTCTTCATCTTCATCACAGTTCCTGTTCTTGTATACAAATAATCATCTAGATGAACCTGTATTATGTGAATTTAGCGTGCCACGGGTCGTGTGCCCGTCAAGTTCACGCTCTCTCATTACCCAAAACTTCTTCGGGGAGACTGAGTGAGAAACAAAAACATCTAATAGCCCTCGTTGCATCAAAGTCGTAATTCACTCTCCTCCACACACGTTCGTAGTTTTTTGCTTGCAGGAAAATGCCAATGAAATGGTGTTGATGCAGGTATAGTATGCTGTGTGTGTGCATGTAGTCCGCATGCAACTTTTGTGCACACCGAAGGGAATCTTTGGTTGGTGTTACTTTCTTTCCCCATCTCGTTTCCCAACTTTTATAGCGTGTGCTTGGACGATGTAATACGCCATACAGGCAGACACGGCATTTGCCAACGTCCGTGTAGATGTAGACATGTCATGTGCGACACCCCGTAGATGCCCCTTCCGTCATCAGTCCACTCGCCACTGACGATTGCAACATGTGCATGTGTACATAAAATCAGTAAAATGTATACCCATCTTTCTCCCGGCTAACCATAACGGCGGATGCCCACTCGTCTCTCTTGAGCCGGATTTTGTAGATGGTGGAAAGTACTCTTTTAACAAAATAACCAACCAGCTTCCCCAAAGAAAACAACGGGTTTTCGAAAGGAGAAAACGAGAGAAGAAAACAAGAAGCCGATTGTAAAAGACACGTATGACTACAACTAGTATATATAACCCGGTAATAATCTCACGAACGGCAAACGATGTTACGTACTGCAACATCTACATTAAAACATTCAAAGTGAAGCATGTTTTTATTTACCTACGCATTATATTGGCTTTTAGAGTAGTAGTAGTTTTTATAACGGGTGCGTTCTCAGATTCTTCGCCTTCTGTTTCTCAAGGTAAAATTGGGGGAGGCGAAGAATGTTACATTTTGAACGACTCTCCCTTTTCGTTTCTGTTTTAGATTTGAAGGCAGCAACGGTGGTGCTATTATTTTTATCTGGTTTCTTAGTTTGTGTCAAACATTAGGAACAATAAGCAACCCCTCTCCCTCTCTCTCTAGTATGCCATGCAGAGCGATGAGGGAGGATTGAAGAAAGGGAGTACTAAAATGAGCTGTATTGAAACTATGAATTTTGGGGAGAAATAAGTGATTTTGTTTTTCTTTGCTTGAGTGATACTTTCTGAGTGACTAGGTGTAATAATGAAATACCATACTACTTTTACAATTGCTACTAGACGACACCAAAAGTTGTCGTTGTTGCTCTTACGCAATCACTGAAATGAGCCGTTTTCGTTCGCCTGTCCCCCAATTTCTTGTTGGAACTTTAACTCCAATACGCTCTAGTATGATCATGTGGCCGACAGCCTCTTTGAAAACGGTGCTGTGTCGTCGGAAATGAAATAAACTACTGTTCTAATGGAACAGGTCATAATAGTTATGTAGCACATTGGAGGGCTTAATGAAAGACTCATTCCATATTTTCTACTTGCCGATTGAAGAAAAAAGCTGCTCAGAAGAGAAATTAAGAACTTTCTATTTTTGGGGGTGACAGGGAAATTGGAAACTTTTTAGGGCTTTGTACAAAAAGAACACCTCTACAGTCCACACCCACTACGCGTGAGACAACTGCTTCTTCCTGTGTCAAGTGTAATTAAATTCTGTTTTTCTACTGTTTTCCACAATTAAATTTCCATAAATCCCACTTGCATACGTCTAATCGCATTTAATGCATGGTCTATGACCGTACAGGACAAACCATCACTATTTCATAGTCATTCAAATTCCTAACTACGACGGGACCTTACACAGTCCACACCCACTACGCGTGAGACAACTGCTTCTTCCTGTGTCAAGTGTAATTCTTAAATATACGTAATAATATTAAAAACATTATGTGTTTATAGCACCATGAATTACTTTTCGTTCGCAGTGCGGAAAGTTGTAAAAAGTTGTTAGGTCCACTGGGGTGGAAGGGAAATGACTCAGTTCTCCTTCATTAGCAGGGGGAGAGTAAAACTGGATGGAAAATATAGGTACAACTTGTCAAAGCACACAGAGAGTTTACACAACTTTTTAATCTGAAAGCATTACTGAAATTCGTAAATAACTGCGGGAGTGTGCCTCGAGCCTAGTCCTTGAAATTGTAACATTGCAGATACTAATCACTGCGATTTAAAATTAAATTACCTTTGTAATTCAGTTATGACAGTCATTTTAATTTTCAATATCGTAAACAATGTACGGTTCTAACAAAGATGCATGTTCGATGGGCAGCCGTTTCTACACAAGTAACGCATGTCTCCTAATTTGTTCCCGTGATGCACGATATAGTTGAGATTATGATTTAAATATGAGTTTGATGTGCGACTTTACACTTCACGGCTCATTTTTTATGAACGAAGTCACAGAATAGAATGAATATAGACCACCCCATTAAATAAAAATATCTGTGAGAATTGCGAGTTTTTTATATTCACGAGACTTTTACGCTGTACAGATACACCGTGGTGCTGTTAGTGGGCGCATGCCCGTATTCAGTCTGTCTTATTCACAAATTTTATGGTTTTAAGCATTTATTCATAAATTGCAATTATGACAACTACCGAAGGGGCGCATCAAATATTCTTCATGCCACGCCCATGATAAAAGTGGGCTTCGATTAAGCTTCATAAAAATTTAAATGTTTGATAAAGGATATACTACGGTAAATAATATATAACTAGAAGTTAGTTCCCTTTATATACAAAATCGTATATAGAGAATATGCTAATATCCTTGGTGTAATTTTATTCATCATCGTCATCAATCAGCTTTCTATGACGTGAAAAGATAATGGTTTAACAGGACACACATTACTAGTTTCACGCCTCCCTTTCTAAATCAGTTTTCAACAAACGCGTGCATCATTTTACGACAAAAGAGTAGACACTGATGCATGAGAGCATACCCAAACAAAAATGATGCAGCCAAATCCATTTACAAGTTTGTAAAGTTTTCTAAATTCTACTGCGAATTAATTTCACACGGTATTTGTGCGTACGGCCCATAGTAGTGACTTTTGGAGTGTATTAAATGAATGGATGATGTCAAGTGTCCCTTTGACTTGTTACATTATTTCCAGACTGTTATTGTAGAATTAACTGAATATTGTATGTACTGTTACAATATGCATTTTGTAGCCAAATAATGCATTTAACTGTGTAAAGAGAAGCAAAAAGCATGTGCTACTCGGAAAACGGAATAACACAAAATTGACAACACAGGCGTATTATTAAACTGTGTTCATGTGCATAAATTTTATCAGTGAAAAGAACTTGGTATTAAACGGAGCAAAAAGTTTTCAAGTTTTGATGATGGATTTTATAAATAATATATCCCGTCTGAGGAAAAAAGCAAAGCAGTGACTGCAACATTGTGAAGGTGTGTGTGTGTGACGGCTTTGCTCAAGTTAACCACGATGGTATACGTAAGTGAAAGGGGCAATGACTACCGTACTGGAAGGGTTGTAGAATACGAAATGTGAATGCCGGATGCATGTGCATTTTACAAGGAGTTCTACTAGGGACAGCTCAATGAATTAAGAAGTCAAGGTTGTTGAAATCATTTTTATTTCCTTTATCATTCAAATATATTCTATTCAAGGGGAAGGATACAACTCTTTGTCCCATCCATCCGCATCCGATTTCGTTCATTTCAACCATTCAAACTGCACCTTTTGTGTCCAATAGAGGTAATAGGTAATGCTTGTTCATCACATCATTTACATTACATAATCATGCATATTGAAACGTTTTATAAGAGGTACAAAGATGGATAATATACTAGGAGTACACTAGGAGATACAACCTGTGCGTGAGGGGAATATACACACTAAATAGCTTGAATTCAAATGAAAGTGTTATGTAGTGGTCAAACTGCAACCATTCAGTGGGGAGAAAACTGATGAGTACAGAAACGTGAGTATAGAATATAAAGCGCAATGTTTCATTCAGTTACATACAGACCTATAAGTTCAATTAAGGACGGCAACTTTGTGAATTCAAATTCAAGTAGAGTGAATCAATTGGACAAAATTGTCTATTCCAATTTGAGCTCATAATGGCCTTCCATGTCGTCAGTTGGCATCAAACATCTATAGTGCAAGCATATGCGTTGCATGATTGCATGCTTTTGAAGAACAGTTTTCGTAGAAATACATCCGTTTAACTAACTCTCAGTCGCAGCTCAAGCTATTTTACTTTGTGACGGAGGGGGTTGAATCAACAGAAGGGTCTGGGACGGGGACTTTTTATATTATTGTAAAAGAATTATATTTCCTAACACATACAGTGTTGCCGGTACTGCCGATGCATATGTAATACCATTTCTCAGCTAAAGAGAACGAGTAATAACCGAGGCCAATATTGTAAATTATGATGTCCAGCGACACAACATTCGAATGTGTTCGGTATGTTGGCATGTATGACGTAATAAGCTCCAGCAAGGCTTTCTGCTTAAACACACTGTTAACTTGTATTTACACGGAAAAATTTATTGCATCTTTATAGTAGACACTATATATAATATTATTATACATATAATAATAAACGAGGATTGGTTTAGTAAACTTAAATCCTTCAGTTCAGGCTTAAAAGTACGAAAAATTGTATAATAATTAGTCATGTACTTTATCATATGATATGACACTATACTCAAGTCGCATTACCAACTTTTCCAATCTACTTAACTATTTATTATCGATTTTTCTGAGTTTCAATACTGATAGTTTTCATTAAAACCTACAAAAGTAAACATCCGCAAGAGATGTAAATTACACATAGAGTTATGTACACTTGTATTCATCTAATTTACTAAAATTATTGCTTATTCCGCCATTAAAAATGTAAGATTGCTGCATACACGTCACACAACTGCGGAACTGGGAAAAATTCTGTTGGAAAAGTTTTGGTCGTCGCATACTTTTTCTTTTTTATACAACCTTTTAAAGGGAGTAGGCGAGTGTCATTTTGTATTATTCAAGACAAGCAAAACTTCAAGTTTATTTCTCGTATATATTCACATTTTTTCAGCAGTTCCAATTTTCATACAAAGCCATCGATTTCAATAATTTACTAAACACTACGATAAACAGTAAAAAGTTGACTTATCTAAGCGAAAAGAGAATGCTAAAAAGACGTTAGTCGGTTTAAAATTTGAAACTTGTTTCCTATTTACAGTTAGCGTATTTCACCTCAACTCCCACTCCCACCGTACATAAACAAGTTACGAAAAACTTGTAATATTTGAGACGCTACTTTTGCGTTTAAGGAGCTTTACACATATCAGAGTCATCATCATCGTCGTCATCGGAGTATTAAAAAACAATGATTGCATAATACAAATAGACTTTTTTTGTAAAAACCAAAAACAATTCACTAGCTTGCGCTTGTGCTATGTTCATCTTTCATTTTCTTAAAACACTTCCTTCCTAAATGTAAAGCCGAATTCGTCACATTTGAATTTTAAAGTGCGTGCCAAGGCAGGTGGTCCACAATAGAAGACGGTCACTTTTCCTTTTCTTTGCTCCGTAATTTGCTGGAAAACCTAGGTAAATTAAAAACGCGTAAATACAATCAGTGTGGTCGAGATCAGAACAGTGCATAGCACATTACATGTCCTTTCCTGAGTTGGAATCTTGCATGCAGGCTACAGCCCAGAGAGTCTTACCCGTTTGCATTCATAAATATTCACCACGTCAAACATTTAAAAATAATTTTCTCACTTTTTTCCAGTTTGGCCTGCCAGCATTTGTCCGTGTCTTCAAGCCTGTGATGAGGTCTCTTTTCTCCTGTTAAAAAAACAAGTAGAATGTTTCAAATCGTATGCGTCATACCAAATAGGTTCACACACTTAGACATTGTCTTGTACTAGAATCTCTCTTTCTCAGTTTTAGTTTTACTTCGATGTAAAAAAAATTATGCATTCCGAGAGCTATGAAGGCATTGTATAAAACTTAAAAGAAAATATGTTGAGCCAACCTTTTCATGAAGAAGATCTAAAGCCAGTTGGAGACCTACTGCTTTCATGTCAGTTCTTTGGAGTGCAGATGTGATGTACATATGCATGTCCAGGAAGCGTTCCATCGCTCCACTTTCCGCTTGCTCAATCTCCAGCTGCGATAGCAAATGAACAAACCACTCGAAAGACCTTTGGTCCCGATTGATCCAGAAAAAGTCCACCTGTATTATGAGGAAAGCAATATTAGAAATACCACACCACTTGTAAATAAAAAGAGCGGAAACGTAATAAGCAGGTCTAAGCCTACTGTAGTGTGCGTTGAAGAGTAAAACTATATAAATATGGCTTAAAATGTAATAACTTGCTGCGAACAAAAACCACTATAAACCAAAATGAAATCTGAATTCCAAGAAACACCCAGATTTGCACTTTTACCATCCAACATTGTGTAAATATAGGACATAAATAAGACTTGATTGCTCAATAAAATTTCTGACATGTAGAGTAAAAATTAAATACATATGCGAGGAGTGACAGAGGAAAAGTAAATATGTGAAGGAGAAAGTCCCAGCAGGTGGAATGAAACGGAAATGGTACAGGTTTTAAGTACAATCATAAAAAGCCACTACAACAGGCAGTGTAGTGTTCACCTTTCATTTGTATAAGGAACCCACCAAAAAAGTGAAATAGGTAGTAATAAAGTAAAAACTCGGCATTGAAAAACTGGATTTTCAATCGTGCATACGTCATCAGCTCATGTTTGTTTATACATAAGTTTGCGCTTTGCAGCAAGCACACGATTGAATATTATTATTATTACCAGCTTTAAGAGCAAGAAGTAAAGTGGATTTGATGATATTTGTGACAAGTTATATTTGTATGTGATAGGCATATATTATTATTATTATTATAACATTACGTATTATGCATGTGAGTAAATATGCCGTTTGCTGCAGAAACAATCGTTTTATTTCAATCAATGAAAACTGAATTTTGTTGGCCAAACCTTTTTCAAATTGAGAACAGACTGAGGGAGTTCTCCACACCATGTGAAATCGCAATTTGGACAGCAGATCCGAGACGCCCAGTAACGGTGCATAATGGACTGAAGTATGCTGGCAAATGGAGTGACCCCGATTCCAGTAGCAATAAGAACAGCATGTTCCGCACGGAAAATATGACTTGAAGGAGCTCCATAAGGTCCGTCCAAATAGATCTGGAACACCCAAGAAGTCAATATGTTATGACGTGGGCTGGCATGAATATTTTCCTAACTTATGTTAATAAAGCATATTACATATGGTTATGATTGTTATTACATTACCGGATTATTATTTTTTTCCTTCTTCATTTATTATTACTTTGAGCAAATGACACTAAAGATATGTTACCTCTAAAGGTCTTCCGACAGCTAAGGATCCGTGCTTGGTGTTTGTCGTTCCTAAAATTGGATGTAGTTCGTTCCCTGTGGACTCCGACTGTGGATCCATTTCCCCATTGTTATTGCCACCCAGTCCGAGTCTACCTTCTTCAGCAAATTTCTGCTCACGCCCTCCAATAATCCCAACGGCAGAAGTCGCAATACCTATTTCCCCATGACTCTCCTCATAACTTGGTGTTTTCAGGGAAATCACGGTTGGTTTATTTCGCATATATTTGAAACTGGCTGCCGTGGTACGGCGAGCACGTACACTGCTCACACTGCTCATTTGCCTGTTCTTTGTCCCTGGCTCTTCATTGTTCTCCATTTCATTGACGGACAACGAGCGCTGAAACTGCGGCACGGCGTTACGAACCCTGTGTCAAAATGATTTCATTTTTCAGTGTTCAAAAATGGAGAACGCTAACAAAAGAAACACATTTCTCAAAATGGAGTGTTTTTTTTCGTAAAAAACCACTATGTCATATAAATGTAGTACTCACTGCATTTTCACTTCTCTCTTTTTCATACGCTCATGTACATTTGGAAGTGATTTTGTTGATGTGAGCTTTGGCTTCGGCCTTGTTCGAATTGGCACATTTTTCTCACGGATCATTGCGTCACATTCGTTGACTGTTTCCACTGAGCTGTAAACTTCCGTTGCTAGTAGTACAATCCGAAAAAAATATATATGCGTTTAGTATGTGTGGCCAACAAACGGATCTCTAATAGAATGGCGCTTTTTATTTTATCCAATTTGTAACTGTCCCCTACCATTGCTGGTCCCATTCACGGCGGAGCTGGAACTAGGAGGATCAACGGATTCCATTGAGTCACCTACACCAACTGTTGGAAGGCGTTTCCGATAATCCTCTGTAGATTTCTCAGAGGATGGAACTAACTCAAGCTCTTGTTCCCTAAAATGTGGTATATTATTCAAATGGGATTTTTATGTGATATCAATGGTCAAGAGTCCAACACGATCATTTTTCTCAGATTGTTTTTTTTTCAGTAATAATGCTTTTGTAATACGTTTTTGGTTCTTCGTGAATAGACATGGATTTCACGGACATATAGGCCACACGTTTGGCACGGGCTAGATTGTCACTGTAGCATTTCAATTTTTCTTGCTCTTTTTCAAAGTATTCATATAAACGACTTGTCCACTCTCCACAAGCTCGTATATGAAGCCATATAGCATCTGAAGGAATTTCACATTTTCTTTGTATACGTATATATATAGAAATAGGACGTTAACCCGAGTGTAATATATTAGAATCTACCTTCTTGCTCCGGAGCACTACTAATGGTGAATGTATGCCACTCAGATTTTGCAATTTTGGGAATCCGAACAAAAACGTAGTCACCAGGATGGAAGAAAAAATTCGGGGGTCTTCTGATAACTAGATGTGTTACTTTTGAAGGCAGCAATATCCCAGAACTGACAGATGTACGTCCTCTGCCCATTTTCCAGTTATAGTATCTCAAAGTCTACAAATTGTCAAAGTTTGTTGGAAAAGTGATGTATATAAAGATTCTGCTACAGCAGCAATTTGTATATAGTATCTCATAATTTGCAGTGATAATACCTGCTCAATCAGGAATATACATCCAGGAATAAGGAACCATTTCCAAAAGTTTGGTGCGTGAATTATTAGCAAAATCCAAAATACTATGTACAACAAGTGCGTCCAATAAAACACCTAAGATGGAAATCACATATTCCCATTAATTAATGAATTTAATTAACTGCCTTCATTAGATAAGATATTATTTGAAGTTTACAACGACTTGCTAACCTCAAAACATCCACCCCGTCGGACAAATGGCATGGATCCAACTACCATAACAGTAAGTACGATCATAAGGATGACACCAGAATTAAAAGCAAATCCAGGTATTAACCCCAAACTAAATACCCCTTTCTGACTAGAGGTTTGAGGGTCAAATAAAAATTGCATGTACGTCCAATTGCCAGAATTTACTGCATCTGACGGCATCAAACCTTCGGCTGAAAATTGATAAAGACATAGCATCTTGCAATATTTTTTTCATTTAAATGGCATGGTGTATTTTTTGTATTATATTTATGTCTCCATACATATGTTTACGAGATGCATTATCGTGTGCAAAAGTCCAAAGAAAAAAATAAGTTGTCCGGTCATCTTGTGGAATTTTATGTGCTGGTCTATAGGAAGAAATGCAGACGCTCCGCGGGACCGAAGAAAAGTGAGGCATTGACGTAGCATCACGACTACAATGAACGTGCAGTTGAAGTTCAAGCATTGACCTGCGAGACAACACCATAAAAGTCAAAGCATCTCTGCTTAAATGATATTATTTTTGTTTTCTCTACAACATGCAGAAAAATTCTAAAAAAAAAGTACCTGCACCCCTGGCCAACACAAGATACGTAGTTGCATTAGGATTTCTGTCATGAAAATCCACACACCGCGAGCAAAATAGTGCAATATTGACCACAATGAATACAAGACGCCAAATAAGGTACACATAATTATTTTTTATGTAGCGAATGGATAATTGATGAGGTTTCATGTCTTTTAGCCAAGTCACGATGGATGCTCCCTTCTGTGGCTTTTCTGGTGGAACAAGCCATTGATCCAACCTGGAAATTTGTTTTAATTACCAAACGTTAAGTCACAGTTGGTGATGAAAAGGAAACACAAATAAAACTAATGCGTATGAAAAACATGTTACATTATTGACATATTCTCCAAAAGACCAGGATGTTTCTTCAGCTGAGCTTTTAATGCATCAAAGGTTAATGCCCCTTTCCCTTCAACATCCGCATCCTCAAAGAGGGCTCTTGTCAACTCATCTGGGAAAATCATAAGGAAAAACACGACGCTCCATCATCAATTTTACTATGACTAAACTTATCTTATCATATGATATGTCTACATTCATCAAAATCATATCACGTAAAATAACCGTGCTCTTTGTCATAAACTCACCGGTTTGTGTCTCCTGAAAACACATTTGATACAATCAGACACCCCTACTCACAACAGCTCTCACAAGGATCGTAGTATTTGATGGTATTAAAAAACAACCCACATTTTTAGTTTGGATGATCCTCTTAAAATCTTCCTTCCTAATTTCATTACCATCCCCAACAATCTCACGAAACAGGTTCTCCAGACACAAAATGTTTTCTTTTGTAAGTCTACTGCTCGATCTGTACAAAACAATAACGAAAGATTCAGGTTCATGAAACTTGAGCAAATTGTGGTCCGTCCGTCAAAGTGTAATAAAATCGTTCAATAAATATTACTCAGTATCGTGTATTTCTTGTACCTCGTACTACTTAGCTGTGAAATAAACTCCATAATTTGCTCCGCGGTGACCACACCATCGCTGTCACGGTCAATCAATCGGAAAAATTTGGTCAACACCTTCATTGTAAAGAGATATTAAACCCGAGAATTATTTCTGTGTCTATTAAATATTAACTTGAGATTTAAACTTTTTAAAATTAATTTGCTCCACAATCGGAAAAAGCAGTATATAATGTGTTGTCTTGAAGAAAAAGAGTACACAACTGAGCACAGCGTTCCATTTAGGGCGACAGACTATTCATGGAAAAATATTGTCATTCATTTCGTTCCACCCTTTTCCTCTTTCTTCCCTGATGCGTATGGTGCTGCTCCTGTACGCACCCCATTCCATCATTCCATGTTCCATGTTATCATTATTACATAACGCAACGCGTACTCAGCAGGAAGAAACGCTGACTCTTTGTTTTATCTCAATTGTACACTTGTAAGCTAAAAATAACTTTCTTACATTTTTATCTCCAAAAATAGTACGGAACTTTTCAAAATCCACATTGTCATCCCCACACACTGCGTATGTAACAGACTCCACTAACTCCACAAAGTCAACTCGTCGATCCTCTCTGAAAAATAAAACGATTACAGCGCAATATGTCAGAGAGTGAGTGTTTTTGTGTGTGCCTGCGTGGAAAATCACGCACAAATTACATGTTTGTCTCCCCGTTGTCGTGTGATGATGAAACAAACAAGGGATGTTTCTCAACCCGAGTACAAAAAATAGAGCTGTATTAGTATATCCACTTCTTACCATAATGCAGTAAAAAACTATTTCAAACTTTGCACCAAATTCTAAATTTCTAAAATTTTCCATCAACGCCACAATCCTAGCTCTTCCGAACACTCACGACGACGATTATTGTTGAATTACAACACATTTTTTCAGTTGGCCTAAAGATAGCCAAACCCAAAAGTTGTAAGTGGCGAGTACTTTGAAGCCCAATAATTCTAAAAGTTCGTTTCTGACACAATAAAAGAAAACGGAGCGGAGCGAGAGATATAAGATCGTCCCAAACTTCTAGGAACGACTAAATGAGTTATTTTCTTATCCAATTGACTGAAAACAAGGGTACAACAACAATATACTTTAATTGAAAAGAGGAATACATGAGTATGTGGAAGAACAATTGGGTGGTTTTGGTTCATCTCATTCCGGCACTACTCTAAAATCCCAATCCTGCCGATAATCATTCAAAAGACTTGTTTCTCTTGTTGTAAGCTATTATTATTACATCTTAACACTCCGAGGACTAGCAATTTTACTTTTTTTTCTTAAATAAAAATCGTGTAGATATCTCTCCACACACGTGGTTCTTTTGCTGCGAAACAAGTGGATTCAGCTAGAATAAGCAGTTTTTATAGTATATATATATCCATCATATTAATATGATATAAATCAGTTTGCCATGCTCAATATTAACTCAATATATAAATCTGCCCCATATGACTTGCGACTGTAAGAGACCACAACAACATGAGGTAGCTGATAAATCCAAAAAATAAGCAAGAAAAAAGGGATTCATTTTTATTAATATTTTACTAAAACATCTTATTGAGCTGTGTTCATCGCCAACTGCATAAAAAACGGTCACCCGCTAACTTGCATGCAAGAGGACTAGGTATTCTGCTTGCTTTGGTGTGGCTAATAACTTTTTTTTACCTTTGTGCTAGAGATTGAGTTTGTGTTTTTTAGCAAAACATCTTTCCAACTAAAGTTTTTTTGTAGAAAAAATAGACAGAATTTGCATGTTTCATGACCTCCGGATTTTCACACGAGATATATACTACGGCTCACAACAAATCAAGCCCCTGGGGTTCTTAAGGCTTTTAAATGAGTTATTATAATACAGTGCTGTAAGTAATAGTATTGAATAATTTCGATCAATCAAAGAGCAAAAAATGAACACACTGCTATCCTACCTCGTGTCTTGTGCCTGACATTATGGCTAAACATCGTCAAAATATAAATTGTATTTTGTAAAAAAAACCATTAGATATATCAAACGTGACACATAATAATTTTATGTTCTTGTAAATCGTGTAAAATTAGTGATTTGCATGCACCAAACAGGCACACTCGCATTGCATAAAACATTCTTGGCTACTGCTACAACTGGTCAATTAAACCAAAACTAGATACAAATGATCTGTTGTGCATATAAATTGCTATAAATTGCTCTTGTTTGACATACAACTCGACACACACTGATGGATAGATTTATGTGTGAATTATATACCTGGAAGGTCCTTTGCCGATAAGTCGTAATTTCAAGAATTCAATCCACTCGTGTTGGTTCAGATATTTCTGTTGTTTTCTATCGAACAGCTCAAACAGCTTCTGGAGAAGTTCCTACAAGACAAGACAAAACAAGTGTATGTGTTAACAAAAATAAAATGTTTCCGTTAACCGCTGTAGACATGAAGATATTTTTATGTATGTATTACAGCTAGTAAATGGCTTAATTATTATCCATTTGTGTTATATGTTGTAGTGCTAGCATGCGACACTAATCATGACACATTTTCCTTATCTTTTTGCGCTCTTTGAGGTTAATGATGAAAGGTGCATTTTCTTCGCGTGAATCATATGGGTTTATACTCACTCCAGGTCATTAGAAGATTGCAATTGCAACTAGGAACTTTGCAGATCAATATATATAAAAGGTGATTCCGGCGGTGGCGGCGGTGTCGGCGGCGTACCTGCTAATACAAACGAAGTTGGCTGGCTCCTAGTACATACATATACATAATATACTCGACAAGTGTAAAATTTGAATTTTAACTATGGATTCATCTAAATATCTTTAATTTTTTGCATGTGTTAAAGTCTTGCAGCATTTGGCTAATAAACATAAAGGGGTACTTAGCTTCAAGCATCATCATCAGCAGGAAAATGGACAAAAGAACATATTTTTACGGAGTACCATATCATCATCAATTATTTTAAAATAAATTAAGAGGTGTTTAAAGTTTGTTATTTTAACGACACAATCACACTAGACCGTAGTTGTGTTCTAATTGTGAGCAAAAAGTGTTCTCGGTAATGATGTTAGATAATATGATAGTGTATGAAGTAGCCGCTAAATAGGCCAACATGAACAATGCCTATACGAATACACAAGACAAAAATGTACACATCTGCAAATAATAATTATTTTCCAACGTTTACGTAAGCATGTTTAGCTGACCTAAAGAGTTTTTGGATTTGGGTTTTTTATGTTCAAAACGTGGAATACTTCGTGGAACTGCATGTCAAAGGATTCAGTAATAAACACGTGTGCGGCGAACATGATAATAATTTCTGAAAGGGGCCAAATCAGTAAGCGATTTACCATGTTGAAAAAAAACGATGTACACATGCAATTATGCTCCAAATCTTTTTTAATTTCTAAATTTAAATCAAGTTTTAGCATGGTGAACAAGATAAAAAGCGAGTCGTGTTTAACCG
>JAHZNE010005261.1:0-13720 GCA_027744055.1 Callyntrura sp. NNG-2020
CATCATCATCGTGAACCTCATTTTCTGTGGCTACTATCATTATCACTTTCTCTAGTTTTGCCTTTAGCTCTAATTGAACTTAAACTTCATTGCAGTAAATAGAATGGCACAAAGTTGAATAAAAAAGAAATTATAATTTGCTCAATATTCAGCAAACAAAAAATTAATACATACAACAGTCCAGAAAATATAAGCGGCAACAGTTTTAAAAAATCTTGAAAAAATTCGTTTTTTCTTAGATAGGGGTACAAAGGCAGGCAAGATTGGGATAAAAAGGCAGGTTCTGTGTATGCTTAGGTATGTTCCTTTTGTGGCACCATCACTATTAACCTTTAAAACAACTCATTGTAAGATGAAGCAAAAGTTACAGTGTGTATGTATGGAGCGATAAAGGTAAGCGTCGGTGCATGTAAGTACATCTAAACGTTCTTCTATGATTTTGCATATGCATATTTATAAAAAGACTGATGGTATGCAATAATAAAAAGAATATGATTATTGTTACGCAATTTGCTATCCTATAATTAGCATTAATTTTTTATACTGTTAAATACTGAACAGAAGATTGGTAATCAAAACATCTATCTCAAACATCAAGTTTCTCTGAGTAGCAATGACATTCACCCTTCGTTGTAATAAATGCTCACTCCCAAATAATAAACTTGCTAAAATGCTACTTCTTTCGAGTCATTCATCTTGTTCCTCAATTTAACAAGCACAGTAATTGCACACTTAGCAATAGCGACATCGTTATAAGATGCAACATTATTAGCATCTTGTCAAGAAAATCTTGACATAAACATACTAGCTGTTAATTATATGAGAAATGAAGATAAGGATAAAGTTTGTTTTGTAGACATCCTTCCTTAAATGTCCATAAATCCCTCCGTATATAATAATGTACTATACTCTAAATATATAAAACAAACCACCAAACCTCGTGTTATTCAACTTTATATTCAAGCGATATAAAATACAGATAGATCAAGAATACAGCCATAACCGACCTACGCTCAGAACTCTACCAACCTACCTAGTTTCAAGAAAATGCATTATAGCGGCACCATTATAGATATAGATCCTTGGTAGATGACTACTGGCATGGACCAGTCATCATTCAGCAAAGATGCATTACATTAAAATTGTCTGTTACATAGTATACTGTTTAAATAACTAATGGTACAATGTACAGGATAATTATAGTTATTCTGTGCTTAAACAATGATACAATTACTCATTTTACTCGAAACCAGCACAAAGTATGAAGTAATGGGTGCGGCTAGGAATTTAGTAGATAAAACTCCGCCCACAATTTACTAATTATTAAAATATTGATTGGCTGAAAGTACTACGGTGAACCAATAGAATTCAAACAATTAAAAGAAGTGGGCAGAGTTTTCTGTACCGTGACCGCAGCAGCATCTGGCGATAATTCGCCATGGAACCCACATCAGTTATTACTTGTAATTTTGTAACATGGCAGCTGGCCCCTTTTTAAAAATCAGGAGTATAATATGAAATTAAAACAAAAATTAAATATTTGGAGACACATCAGTGTCCATATTTTATCGTTTTGAAGGAGTTTATGTTTAATGTAGACTTTTTAAAGGGGCCATCCACCAGTAATGTGTGCGCACTTTAAAAATTCAGATTATTAAAATCAGTTTTATTTAATGACGCAGCAAGGGTTTACTTCATTATTTTCAATTATCTACTCGTAGTGTTCATTTTTGTCATCCCCTGCATTTTTTCCATTTAAAAATATTTAGATTACTTAAATGTTTCCATGGTAAAACAGAGAGAAGTGGATGAGGAAATGAGGATCGGTGAAATAAATGACCTTGGGCGTATGATTACGTCGTAATTACAAAAGAATGTGATTTTAATTATCTGCATTTAAAAAATAAAGTGCGCCTATAGTTGAAACTCGGATAATATCAGTTATGGAAAACTTGTGTATGCCATTTATTTGAAGACGTAAACGTAAATGATCCAGCACCTTTGGTTACACAGGAGAAATCACAGAATGTCAATGAAATATACACGTTTGAAATGTAATTTGTACACTACTCTGGACTTTTTTGTTATTGTCCATGAAAAGTGCAAATGAAATAACAATTATTAATAAGCAGNGAGAAATCACAGAATGTCAATGAAATATACACGTTTGAAATGTAATTTGTACACTACTCTGGACTTTTTTGTTATTGTCCATGAAAAATGCAAATGAAATAACAATTATTAATAAGCAGCTACTATAATAATAATAATATTTCGTCGAGTAAAGCTACTCGAAGGACGTAAAATACTGATATCTTTGTAAGCACCAATAAACAAAACAAAAGTTGTGGAATGGATTCTCTAAAAAAACAATATACAGAAATTGACACACAGATACAATGTATTCTTTAAACATAGACAGATTTTTTCAAAACAGAAAATCCTTTCGACAAAAGAAATATAGAAGTGCTACAATATTTAAAAGGGAAACAGGCGTCCACCAACAAAACAATAGAACAATCATTTGGGTAAATTAGGCATGTTCGCTGTCACAGAATGTGCAACGTCAACTCCATATTGATTTCGCTTCAGGAAATAATCTTGTAATCGAGGATGCCGTTTCTTAATTGTTTGTGTTTCCAACGCTTGGTACAGCAAATACATAATGCGAAAAATTAAAACAAAGCTATAGCCCACACCTGTTCATTCTTCATTATATACTCATTCACACCTGCTTAAGCAAGCAGCAAGCATACAATGCCCACAATTACAAACATACAATATGCTCCTCTAAATCGAGCTATAATTTTAACCATACAGATACAGTTTAAAGGGTGTTTCGACAAAATTGTTAAAATAAGAGTACCCATAATTTCTCTCAGGAAATACAACAAAGCAGCAGAGAGGAAGCGTGCATGCATTTATAAAAACAAAAGCATGTACACATGTTAGTTTGAATAAAAGCATGTTTTGATAGCACCATCAAAAATTGTCATCAACCAACCACAACAAATTCGAAACGAAATGAACATAAATTGGAATACGTACTAGAAAAACTTGTAATTAATTAAAATTAACACACGTGATCTTATATAATTCGTACGAACAATGGTAATAATAATATAACGATAAATATATAATCATATATGCATTATGCTTATTTACTTGTTATATATTCCGCTTCTGTGTAATAAGTCATAGCTATGCTACATACCGCTCGCGATATGAGCATCTAGCTTGACGATTTAGTTCAGGTACATGTGTAACTCAT
The DNA here is from genome assembly GCA_027744055.1 of Callyntrura sp. NNG-2020. Classification (NCBI taxonomy): domain Eukaryota; kingdom Metazoa; phylum Arthropoda; class Collembola; order Entomobryomorpha; family Paronellidae; genus Callyntrura; species Callyntrura sp. NNG-2020. Next base: position 3,272 of record JAHZNE010005261.1, read on the forward strand.
TACCTGTCACCAGGTATGCCATTGGTTATTATTACCGTATATATGCATAAATACGATAATAACAATGATATTTTCATATATATCAATAAGAATAATTATATACTCTATTTATGTAGATAATGTTAATAAAAAAGGGTCATTCATTGAGGATGATGAAGAAGAAAAAAGTGAAGAAGTAACGTTGTCTTTGTAAATAATATGTTGTTATAAGTCTTCACGCTTTCAGTTCAACCAAAACATTAAATTAATCAATCAAATTCCACACCACCGCAGCCAACACAATCATCAATATTACTATGAAGCGGTGTGTACGTAACGTAGTGTGTAGATGATTGCAATAAAAATGGTATTCAGGCAAAATTCATACAGAGTTAGATGTAGCACAGTAGTTACATTTTTCACTTCTAATTCATTACTATGCGCATATTTACGAGGAATGCTACTAGTACTTATATAGGCATGATTATGCATCCATTCATACGCGCCTTCATACGTCCATACAGCGAATAAGTACTGTCGCAGCGAACTATTGATCGTGATCATAAATTAACTAACGTCTTGGTGTATGCATGATGAGGTGAGATATATATACTATGTAGTATGAAAGGAATTGTTTTAAAGCACTCGAATGAAGTACAATTATAGTTTTGATGTCTTCCAATTTCATTTTGTGTGATCAGTACAAAGTCGAACATTTTAAGCGCTGACTTGTACAGGCAGGAAAATTATATCAATGGGATGCAAAATGGTTTATAGCACCAGCGATGCTGATCAAATGTCTTCGACTGTTATGTTAATATCTGTCCATATTAATAATTTAGACCAAAAATGTTATAACTGTTACATGGTTGAACTTTGTATTAGTAAATCTTAATGAGAAATGTCTATTGAGAATACAATAGGATTAACCATGTAAGTATTTTATGTACTCATCAAAAGGGCCCAATTATTTTAGGAGTTAAAATGTAAAATACAGACTAATAATAATAATATACGATTCTATTAACAAATTTTGGCAGTGTTGATTACGATTTAAGATTTTAGAAAAACGAACGTAGGCTGTACTCCTTGCTTTACAACGCGATCGCATACCTAAAGAGAGAGAGAAACACTGGCAGTACCTTGTTTGTGTTTTCTACATGACAGATGTAAAAATCATTTAAATATTTTTTCCCAAGTTTCGTACCTGTACCAAAAAGGTAGTTGCTTTCAGCAAGGTTTTTACTAGCAGAATTAAGATGCACGATATTTTATCTACGTACTAATGATTTGTGATTACGTATGTTCGTCTGTCATGCGAAAGTACCCTTGAATCAGTTCATATGTATCTCGGATCATGGACACAACTAAGGTAAATCATATATTTAATTATTCGATTCGTACGTTTAGATCGCTTTTGGCCTTTAATTACTGAAGAAGGGCCTGCAGCCAATTGGCTATCCCCTTTGTTATTATTACCAGTACTTGAAGAATGTACACGTCTACTGTCCTCGTTGTTTGGCCAAGGCCCCTGTATATCCCAAGATGGAAATGACGGCGGAAATTCCGCTGTTGGAGAGAAAATTTCTTCGATGCGGTCACCGAATTCCCAGAATAACTGCGGTCAAGAGAAATCGGCTGACGTAAGATGCGATTTCAGTGGGATGTTCACGGTTGCGACGGCGAGGCCGTAACGGTCAATTTGCATGGCGTGGACGCAATGCCAACTACGAAGAATAATTTTTTTTCATGAGATAAAAGGAAACCACACAGCATGGCTAATTAATATTAACAAACACTATCTATTATTATCTTCCCGCACCGATCAGTCCGTGGATTATATTTTTCAACGGTATTTAAAAAATGTACTCCGTCGTAGCCTCCAACGCAGTATATTCGTCCGTTCGTAGTAGTTACTCCAAAGCTGCTTCTAGGTATGCTCATACTGCTCACTTTTGACCATTGACCACACATTGTATCATAACTAATCAAAGGGAACGATACCAAAAAATGATCATGTGAATTTAATTAAATAAGCGATGAGAAAATAGAACTATTTAGCGTTTTCGTTAGTACTGTGGCTACATACCGTTCTACTGTTCTCAGCCATATTTTTCCGTTACAGCCTCCCAAACTATATATATTACAATCGATGGATGATGCACTGTGGAAAGCTCGTTCTTCGTGCATTGGAGCAACTACAGCCCATGTGTTTGTTAAAGTGTCCAGTTTTTCAACAGTGGATAGGAAACCATCATCATTTTCCTTCAAACCGCCTACATTATTAACAGTGCATTTGTGAACTTATTGCTTTACATTATTATCACATATAGTATACAGTATTATTATATACATGCAAACCTAACATACCAATTCCTCCAACTGCATATAATTCCCCATTGAATCCTGCCACAGCTACATGTGCTCTGTGATATCTCATAGAAGCAGTCTCATTCCAACAGTCTGATTTTTCATCATACACCTAAAATTTTGAGAAGCGTACTAAGTGCTCTGTAAACTACGGTACTATAAAGTAAACTTTGTAATAAAATTTGTAATTTGTACTAAGCACGGGCTCTTACCCAAACTCTTTTCTCGTTTTGTTTTGAACTTCTTCCGCCTACCAGATATAGCCTTGAATTCACAAAGGCAGCCCCACACCCATGGACTGATATTGGAAGTGGGCTTAAACTTTCCCATTTGTTCCGAAGAACATCATACTTTTCCACGATGTTGAGACCAAACCCACAATCTTGTCCTCCAATTATGTAAACACTGTAGTCTTGTGTGGCTATCGCTGCGTAATAACGACATTGTTTCATCGTAGGAATTACGGCCATTTCGGCGTAATCTTTGGTAGAAGTTGCCGGAACAGGAATACTACACTTCCATCCGTCATAACCCATCATGAAGCATTCTACATTACTCAGACTTTGACCTTGGGATTCACCACCAATCGCGAAAATTACCTAAGAACAGTCATAAAAATTAAATGCCATATAATAAAATGATTTTTTGTAGTTTGGAGTCAGTTTAACTTTAAAACACTGCGTATTAAAATCTAGGCTCACATCCTGTGAATGGAAACATCGTAATGGGCCACCAGGTTGCGATGCACTTTCTTCATCTTGAACGGAATCAAACTTTTTAGAGAGAACAGTGGTGAGAGCACTTCGAATACGGCTTTCCAAAAATAAATCTCCAGAAATAACCGGATGCTGAATGACCTCGATGAGTACTTGAGGCACTATTTCTTCAAGATTAATTTTTTCTAGGAAAGACTTCAGGGATGAGCGCCGTTTCTCTGTATCAAAGCTTGTCCATCGTAAGAGTCCCTATGTAAATGAAAAATATTCATCTTAAGTAAAATCATGTATCATTAAATACAATCATTCACGGATATCGTGCTGGATAATTCTTACTTTCATTAATTGCCCATCATCATCACATGCAAGGTAAGGGGATTCCATAAACGTATTTAAATGATCGTCTGACAGATGTAAAAATTCTTCTTCCTCCATAACCTCCCCAAAATGACAAATCGCGTATTCTTTAGCTTTTTCGGCCAAATCAAAATGCGAGCGTAATTGTGCTAGCACGAAAATTCCTAAGCAAGATGACGCACTAAGGTTATTTGTCAACCACCACAGGCATAAATTTCTTAGAGATGGCAGCTGGAGTAAATCAGCTGCATCGAGCAGGCCGTCCACTATCCCTTCATCAATCTAATAAATGAATATAATGAATAACAAAATCAATTTATTTCTTGATCAATTATTGTTCTTAATTTCCACGAATAATGTCGTACCTGCACTTTACCGGTGTATACAAAATTTATAACTGCTTCGAGTACTTCTGCTTGAATGTCGTGAAAGTTAACTTCTCCATTTTGTGCTTCTCTCAGTCCACAACTAAACATTTTTCTACAAAAAAAAATAATTTTTTAGATAGGGGTACTAAAAATGGGGGATGGGGTATATAATATGAAGAATACAAAAGGAGATGATGAAAATGGTGAGATGGACCTATAGGTTACCTAAAGTAAGGTGACGCTGCAGCCAGGACAATTTTGTGAGCAGGGAATTTTGTAGAAGAAGACCCAACGCATAGCCAGATATCACAAAGTGATTCATCCTCTCTCATAGATTTTAATGTACACAATAGTTGGGAAGACATTTGAGGATCACATAATTCTAAAAATCATATCAAAGTTAAATACAATAAGTTTTTACTATGACGCAGCAGCTAACTATATTTGCGCATTATTATTCATATACCTCCACTAGAGCCATTGGACTCATCATCAGAGTCTTCCGGTTTGGTCTTTTGATGAGATATTCTGCACAGACAAGTTTGACAGTCCCCAACATTTTGATGCTTTGACCATCGGCTACTCATTATAAGCCAGATATCACAAAGTGATTCATCCTCTCTCATAGATTTTAATGTACACAGTAGTTGGGAAGACATTTGAGGATCACACAATTCTAAAAAAATCATATCAACGTTTTTACTCTGACGCAGCAGCTAACTATATGTGCGCATTAGTATTCGTATACCTCCACTAGAGCCATTGGACTCATCATCAGAATCTTCCGGCTTGGTCTTTTGATGAGATATTCTGCACAGACAAGTTTGACAGTCCCCAACATTTTGATGCTTTGACCATCGGCTACTCATTATTGTTGGCTAACTAGATTGTGAGGGCCATTTACTATTCAGACAAAAAAATCAAAATACCACTGGTTTAGACCCCAAAACGAATGCCAATTGTTTAAAAAGATTACTTGCAGTCTCAAAAATGAACCTACCAAAAGTTACACGAAAGAGTATCAGAAATCCTCCCAAAATTACTTCCTCTCATCTACTTCCAAGACGCAGTCACTACCGTAATAACAAGCTGTCGTAGTACAATACGTAAACGTAACACGCTTCCAAAACAATCCAGCCATTGTTATCAATATTTGCAATTGCGATGCGGTGTCCAATCGTGGGTAAATGCACTGCAGCTAAATTATTCACTCACCACTACACTCATACACACCTGCTACCTGCAACAGAGACATTCTTTCTTAACAACACATGTGCTAATTTTTTTGAACTTATTCAGATCAACAAAATTTTCTTTCATCGCCCACACCAGTTTACAATCATCAGTATTAATACCTTGCACGCCACACCAACACTTGAAACAATTAATACATATTAGATTTTCACACAAAAATTAAATTTCAACAATGGGAAATGGGCAATATGCATTGGGCAATATTATCTACCATGCCACGGGGATGAGAGCGCAGCTGATAGCAGATATCTTGATCCTCTCGTAAACATGCATACTCAGAACTCACTTGCTCATTGTAGGAAAGAAGGATCTATCAGCAGGGAACATTCTCAAACCAGTGCAGTAAAAGAAGAGAATTCTGCTTGATAATACTAATACTACCAGCCATATAAAAGATCTTTTCTAGCAAACACGTCTTTTACAACGGAGTTTTTTACGCTGGCTCAGCGCTGGCTGAGATGAAGATGAAACCAAACGAAAACTTTTGATGCATTTTTAGCGAATTCAATGCTTGGGTGAAAACTGTTTTGGAACTATGAAAAAGATGTAATCCACCATTAAAAAACTAACGAAAACAAATATTTCCGTTATGCACAACGATGGTAGTCCGGTTTGAATATTAACAGGGTACATTCCCTTGACCTTAAGGTATCTATATAGCCTATTTTTGGCGAAATGCCTCCCCTCGCTCCTTGTGGAATTACCTTGATTAAAGAGTGACAAGCAAATACTTATCGAAAAAATTACTTTCACTTTTAGCATTTTTGTTTTAGATAACTCATTAGATATTTGAATGTGTAGTTCATCCTGGAGTTCGACAATATGTTACAGCGAGATATGTAAGTGCAGGAAAAATGAATATCATTAAACCTGTGAGAGCAAGCAGCTGTAGGGGCAATGTCAGACAGTCATGCTAAAATACCGTAAATGGGTCAACCAACATCAGGGTAAATCGTGTCAACAATAATTGTTCTCATAATACGGTGCTACGAACTCAATTTAAGAATACAAAGAGAGTGAGGGAGTGTTATTGTATTGGTTTTTGTAGTTGTGTAGAAGTAAATGAACGAAATGAACTGCTTTTTTACAATAAATAGAGAACATGTCAATATTTTGTTTTATTTCATTGAAAGCTTCACTATGTTTCGCTACTTTTCTACATTTCGATTTGTAGGCGTACTTTACAAATATAGTTAAAATTTATTGTTCGTTGCTTCCTTCCCTCAACACGATTGGTAAGTCAACATCGGGTCGTGCATGCATCGTTGTAAAATAATAAAATCTTCATTACGATTTAGTTCGTGTCCTTGTGAGCACGACAAAAGCCTCAGCATTCCTCCATCCCATTATCCTCCTTCCTATTTCAACCCAGCCACCAAACAATCTAAATCTACCTAGGTATATCAGGTACACTTTCTAGGTAGCTTTTCATCCACTCTATCGCAGCTTTAACACATGAAATGTTCCATTCCTTTTCCATTTTGCTGCAGGCAGGAAACACAAACGAAACGTAAGCACTATAGAAGGATGACATATATAGTCAATAGTAAATTACATTTATATGACGCATATACTACATTGATGATGCCTGTGCAATCTTCAGCATGTAAACGTTGACGCTGCCGTTTTTATTCCCAGAAATCATTGCGCCATTTGTTAATGTCTATATTTCTATATTCCTCTCTTTCATACCAAAGCTTTAAAATAAATGCTATAAAATTAACTCATCGTTTATATTTGAATTAAATTACATCGTCATCATTTTGATTCATGGACCTAATCCCCACCAAAATATCCTCATTTAAGTAATTACAGATTTCAGGCATTATTAGCAAATTTTATCTATTATAATATGGAGGATGTCTACTTGAACATATTTATTGTAAATAAATGTTGGGATAACAGAATGGCAGAGAGCGAAACTAACTGGGAAATTTTAAACGTTTCCGTCAAAACACCATAATTAATTGGCCTTTGGCCTAGAGTTGGAGAGACGTCATGTTCCACTCCCCTGCACTCTTTTGTAGATTTTTGCAGGTAAGCCATGCTGTCTAAATGTGGAATTGGGTGTATTGCGGGGTATTTTTTTTTCCTTTATCGAGTAGCAGCATTATAGCATGCTCATCCATAAAAATAGCTGGCCAGTAAAACCATACATCACGTTTTGGGTTTACGTGTGTCTAGTCCAATATTCGACATATATATACCTAGTCACTGTCATCGTCATCATATAATTGGACATGTTATTGGGCTGATGGTATTTCACTTTTAGCATTGTGTCATATATAGCACAGCATAAACAAGATCAGTTTGTTATGCTCATACTATTTTTACGTTTGGTGTGCAATATTGTAATTATTTAGCAAGTTTGTATAGTATTTTAATGCGATCACAATGACTTTATTTTATTCCTGCACGACGACGCATGAATTGAATCAGTAATCGCAGACACAGTGCTATGCATCAACATCATGCAATATACATACCGTTCCTGTGTTAACGTTTATAGACACACAAAAAACTCTCCTTTAAAACCCAAACTAACACATTCCGGCAATGTACGCATAAAGCACTATGCTTCTTCACAACTGAGGAATTTCGCCAATTCTTATTGATCTTTTTTTGCATTTCTCGAGTATAACAAAGAAGTTTATTTTTAATGTATTTATGTATAAGTACAATACTTCACGTGCGCATTACCTTACATGATATAGCATATATGCTCTCTCTCTCTATTCACTTTTGTGTGTTGAGGTGGTAGGTAGGTAAGTAGGTATACGTAGTCAGCTCACTTCTCCTGTAAACACCATCAACCATTATTTATTTATTCCTGACCAAACCCATGCTTATATGAATTGCGTGCATGTTGGTTACGACTTGCAACAGCAGAATCAGACCTACTGCAAAATAAAGTAAACCCTCTGTCTGACTGCCTTATAGTCTTTTGTCTGGATTTTTTTTGGCCTAAGTCTGATAGGAAGAAATGGAACCTGATACAACCCTTTGTAGATGATAGGTAGATTTGACACTTTACTTATATATAAGCCGAAGTAAATGCAAATGGCAAACGGCGAGAAGTGCGAACCATTGGATCGTACTCCGTCAACCCATAGGAAAAAAACACGAACTGTAGTTCATGAAGCGGTAAAGAAAATAAGTTTCGTTTTCATGCGACGAGATTCTTGTTTATTGATAGCCCTGTGCTGCTTTTCGTAATTGGCAACTTGGCAAGCATGCATGATTTTATTACCCTCTAAAAAGCTTTAAAGCTTTAGTGTTGCTTTCTCTTCCGGTCCTGCAGCTTTTGCAAATACTGGAGAAACTGGAGTAGCAAGTAATGCGAAGGTTTTGGAAGCAAGTTGGTTTAACCGATGTAAGGAAGGAGTTTTTATACTGTACTTTTTTGTTATTTGTTATATGAAATTGCCACTGAGTTGTGGATATCTACATGTCCCCTCCCCTCCGAATCGTGTTGACAATATTATGTAACACTAACAAAATTTAACACATAAGGTGACAATTTATTGTTTCACTATCTTGAAGTTTCAAATTTTACTTAAATTGAATACGAGATTTGCATTGCACCATGATGTCAGCAATATGAATGTTATTATGAGAAGCATTATTTTTTTATGAAGAAGAATGTCTGATTTCTCTCAAATTAAGCTCTGTGGCAGTCTGGTAGTATAAGCGACTAGAAACGAACGCCAGTAGCAAGTAGTAAAACTTTCAGTGAACTGGCATGATAGCGACAATCTAAAGATAGATTGGTTGAAGTTATGGTAAGACTTAATTTCTCTTGTAAATTTTTAATGGAACGGTGGGGAATATTCAATTCATTCAATATTATATAGTCAGAATGACAAATGAACTACATGTTATTATATACATTAGTTCATTTATTAAGCCCATTTGTTTGAACGATTTAAAACAGACATTGCTTTCATGTATGAAAAGAAATTACGGCTTGCTCTAAGCCTTAAACGTAAATGGAGAAACACTGGAGAAATGAAAGGAAGAAAGGCGAATGGCGAACAAATAAACAAAGATCGGGGATGATCCCGAGTTTTGATATTGACAGTAGTAACGAGATCAAGTAGACAGATAGTAACTATTTTAATGTTTACGAGATGAAATTATTTCTTTTGAAACTCGTATGTAGTTCGTTTCAGCGGGGTTACAAATTAGAGAGACAAAATTACAAATTATGAAATTTATATATTGCATCATGTCATGATCTTGGCACAGTTCTGTCTGAGACTGTCTTTGAGAAAAAGTTACTACGTAAAATAATTTGTTCAGAGCCCGAACCAGAGAGACAACGTATAAAGTGAATGCTGTTTTTTATGCTGAAAATCTAAAGGTAAGCAATGTTTATTGTTTGCACCTTGCGCCATTAACAAAGTGAAATAAACTTGTTTTTAGTAATGTAAACGTAGTAGTTTTCAATAATATAAACTTGAAAACTAATTTCGGCAATTTCAGTCATTTTCAGGGGAAAGTAAAACTTGCATCATTTTAGTATGTATGTTAGGTCACAACCAAAAAAAGTTTTCTTAATTGAGCAATTCTGGTTTATAGCTACCATATATGTAGATTACATCAAATAAAGTTTTATAAAGTATTCATAAGCACGAATAACACAATGGACAAGTTTGTTGAAATGGAAATTTTACAATCAAGATAGGCAATAGGCAGTCTCTATTTCGACAACTCCAGTGCAGCAATATTGTCCTTCTCTAATAAGTTCTCATCATCACTTTATCCTTCCAAAATGAGGATCTTGCATTTAATGAATTAAATTCCGCTAAAATATTCCCATATACCACTATTTAAAAATATGAGTGAAAAATTTTGGGTGACTATTTGGAGGTGCTTTCTACCACCAATACTTGCTGGGGGTCCTTCACATATGGATCAGACTGCAAAGCAATCCATTGTCATCACAAGGTGACTTGAAAATCTCATGACATAAATAATGCAGTGAACTGTAAATCTCCTATTATAGCTATATGTAAGTTATCCGTAGAATGTACCAGCTTAATCATTTATTCGATATAGCATTAATACACACATACCTATACAAGGAGATAATCCTATAAAAATTTCACCATTGGCAGTTTTAGTCACGTTACAAGACAATAAAAGAGAGAGTTACTGCATATAATTGGCAGAAATTATCCCATACAGAATGATTTTTTTAAAATATCCAGTCATGCAAGCAATAGTAAATAAGGGTATGTGCATCGGCGGCGGTAATGAATATTATTTTTAGTATTGTGAAATATGGCAGATTGCGTTACATCGTTGTCAGATGCATCATCTGTAGTGATGAAAAATGTTAGAATAATAGCTATCGTTACTGGCTATGTCGTTAATTTATGTACTCATGGCTACTATTGCAA
>JAHZNE010005262.1:0-21608 GCA_027744055.1 Callyntrura sp. NNG-2020
AAACCCGAATGAGGTGCTAAACCTAACATTGAACATAGACTTGAATAAAACTGAATTTTTTAAAATTTATTCGAACATTAAAAGCGTTCCCATATTGTATATATTGAATTCTTGTCTCACCGTCATATTTCAAAGGGGGAGGTAAGTAGCCAGTGCACACAATAATGGGTAGTATGACGACGGCGCGTCTAAGAACAATAACATTTCCCAAGACCGAGATGGTGAATCAGTCTTTGACAAAAACAGTGCAAGGGAGGTCGCCAAGGTTTGAAAGTCGTACTAGAGAAACACGGGGCGACATAAAGAGTACAAAGATAAAATTCCACCTAATGGTAATAAGGGGATACAAGATCAAGCAAGCGTGACACACTCTGTCAATGAGACCGTCTCATTTAGACGCCATCTTCAGATAACCCAAACCAATTATGGTGGGAGCGGCTCGTGTTAATTCTTTTGCTTCTCCAAATTTCGTTAGACCTATACTGTACAAGTTCAGCGGCTGAACGCACAGAAAGCAAACTCCTTAAAAGATAGTGCATACGACTTTGTATCTTGAATAATCGAGATACATACCTCGATACTAATAAACTAATAATAATAACAATTATTTATAAACCATTTTGAAACTCGTGATAGTCGTGATTCCAAGACCAAAACTTAATAGCTGGAGGAAGACATTTGTCTGATTTGAATCAGAGCATTACATATTAAATTAACTAACAAAGCACGTATACTTTATACATGCTATCCGTCTTAAAATCAATGTCAAATGTATGTTGTATTTTTGATTTTGATGCATTGACTAAATCCTATCAATTAATTTATCAAACTTGCATATAAAACAAAAAATTAAATTTTGTTCGATAAGAATTTTTGGAATTGTGGTTAACCAAATTGCAGTGTGTTTATTAAACATTAATATTAATTACAAATCATAATCATTCATTAACACAAGTGTTAATAAGTTGGTCGTCGCCAACCAGGGATAACCATTTTTCCTCTTTCATTTAGATCATTCCATGTTGTCATAATCATCTTTTACTTTAAATACTGTACATCTCGTAAGCTACCTTTACTGCGGGCAAAAGTTGAAAAGCTGCGAGCTGAATGGTTTTACCACGTACGTAGTCTTCAAATATAGTTGATATTGATAGTGGGAACTGTAGCCCCATTTTTCCGCATCATTCTTACCTACCAGCTACCGCCACTTACTGCCTATTTTTCAGAGTCAAAGATGGATATTTACATTAACGAACGGGAGGATGTAAAATGAAAATGGAGGGTGAGATCTTTGTTTTCAACACTTTTCTTCAAAATGAAGACCTTTGTAAATGATTTGGGATGAACCACAAATAGCAACTTTCCACTCAAGCAATTCTCGTCATTCAATATACGCACTCAGAAATGGGACTTGTACTTGACTCAAAAGTTCTCCAATGATTCATCCTACAAACTTCTCAACTCCTGAGATAGCGCTCGAAATGCACCTGACCTGGCAACTGACATGTTTACCGATAACGATAATTCCAGTTTTAATCATACATGGCATTTTTCGAATTCCACTTTCTATTGTGTCTCTAGTACAGGGTATANCCGATAACGATAATTCCAGTTTTAATCATACATGGCATTTTTCGAATTCCACTTTCTATTGTGTCTCTAGTACAGGGTATACCTGTTCGTCTCTAAAAGATTCATATTGCACACGCAGAGTACATTACACCTGACCTGACCTTACAAAAAAAAGCAGGAGCACTACAACATTCACTATCTATCAACCTATATTGCTGAACATTTTCATTTCCGTTTCTCTCACTCTCTGTACCAAGAATTATCCTACAGACAGACAGATGTACACACGTACAAATAAAATCACAATTTTTATTCAGTAGCAAATCTATGTGTAGTTGCAAGCATATGTGGTTTTACCTGGTTAAGTTGTTGTTATTGTGTAAGTATTGCGCATATACTATGTAGTTTTCACCGTAATTTGCATGCTGAATAATTGAAAATTGAAGCAATGTGTCTGGCGTACCAAATGATATCTGTGGTTTGTTTGTGGCGCTTCCAAGTGTGATTGCATCATCCGTGGTAAGCATACTGATATATTTAGGCTCATATATATAACATTTTTAGTATAGTTAGTTGTATTTGTATGGTTGTTAAAGAAGGACTTGCATGATAATCCGTCACTCACTACATTAAATAGTAATGCATGAAGTTAAGCAATAAAAAATTGAAACTTCGCGCGGCAGGGCCCTACAATTTTCCAAGATGAATTAATCAGAGAGCACTTACAAAATAGTTTCCTTTTGTCAGAAACATTATCAGTTTCGTTGCCATTCCTGGAGCAACTCACATACCCAGAAATTCGTTACACATTTGTGCAATATTTAATGCATGAAACCTTCAAACAAAACATGGAATAGAGGAATAACTTTAAATAATGCGTAGATAAATAGACATAAATCAGTTAAAACGCACTACTTGTATCATTGCACAGCATCAGTGTAATTGTGCATACGATATACAACGTATGTAACATTTCGTACACCTTCAGATTAGAACCACGGAGGGGAGTTCTCGGAAGCAAAACTTGTGAATGCATCCACCGATGATGATGGTACAAAGCTACTCGAAGAGACTGAAGACTGTACTGGGCAGGGGATGAAAGTGGAAGCGGAAATCAGCTCGCTACTCTGTTGACAATTCGGCAGCTGAACTTTTATCTCACATGGGGGATATTGAGATTGAGATGATGATAGCACCATGTTGTTGATTGCTGTTATCTTCGGTTTCGGAACCTGGGGTTGCACAACATTGCAAACAGTGTTCTCTTCTGTCAAATAAAACATTCGGTTTTCCTGGTGTTTTTCGTTGTTTTCACCATGTAAGTGTAACGAATGAAGCAGGGACGATGGATACACTGCAGGAAATTTTCGACTCCTTAGTTCTTGCTGAGGGGTGGCAGCAGCCCTATAAATTTTCATTAACCAATTTGGTTCAAAAATTGTATAATGGGCTGGTTTTGTAGAAGACTGAGGGCGAAGAGTTCGCGGGTTCAAATTTAGAAAACCAGCGATGAGATTGGACGTTCCCTGTTGTAGTCGCGAAAATAAATATAAACATTACAATTACAATACTTGTCATATTGAGCTTCGAAACCTTCGTATTTAGTTATTGTATCAACCTGTGAAAGTCCAGAGGACAGAATCTTTGCAAACTGTGCCGTATCCACTGCCCCAAACTGAATAGGTACCACGAATCCTTCCTTTATTGCATGACTGTCTAGCATTGCCCCAAGAACTTGAATGTAGTTTCTTGCCAATCTCAGAGTCTCTATTTTAGATAACTTTTGAGTTCGAGAATTGATGGGAATTACTTTCCGAAGTTTATCTAGGGCTGCATTTAAACCATGCATGCGATTTCTTTCTCTTGCGTTTGCTTTATGGCGTCGTAATTTAGTTTTAGTTGGTCGACTTTTATGTGCAGTTTTTGGCTGCTTTACGTCGGAAATATTCAAAGCTTGTCGTTGTTCCTCTAGGAAAGTATTTGAAAGTGACTGATTCCATGATATTTCAGACATACTATGGAATATGGAATATGTCTCTCTAAATCTGAAGTGCAGTTGCAATATTTCCCAAACAATTAGTTATAAAACGGAATAATTTCACAAGGTACTACACGACTCACGTCATACTTTCTTTCTAAACTTTCTCCGACAGTATATCGTTGATAACTTAACGAAGTTTAAGAGACTCACTACTCAATACTCATCCAGTATCTTTACTAGGTGGCAGGAGGTGCCGACAGCAATTTCTGTGTCGGAAATATTTTTCGAGTGATAACAAGGAAGTAATGGATATTGCTTGCAAACAGACGTTTAGTCATGTGTAAATAATATGTAAAAAGCGCAAGTTAGCCGATTATGGAACCAACCAACTTACATAAACCATACATACATACACTTATACATAATTCAGCAATAAAATATGATAAAAGCAATTTGTAGAGAGAAAGCCTTTTACTATCATATTAACGATTTATTACGCCTAATTACACCTCACATGTACGGCTAAAGTTGGAGGGAGGGAGTGAGTGAGTATTCTGTGGAAAACACGTTACAAACAAGTTGCACTTGCATTATCTCTCCCTTATCAATAAATTACATTTACTTTCACCATCAACGACTCCTTACACAAGTTCTACAGTGCTAATGCGTTTATCTGTTGTGAGTTGCGAAGGTGTTCCACATAGGGAGTCATACTATTGTGAATCTTATAACTTTGGATGCGGATGGGGAATGGAGAGCATCAATCAAGCGTGTTAGACACGGCCAGATTTTTTCTCGAAAGGATGAATGGTTGCATTTTTAGGCTTGGTACGACTGGCTCCAGGTGAAAACAAATAACCTTTTGACTTTGACTATTAGAAACTGTTACACAGAAATCGAGCTCTTAATCTCCTTCACACCTATCTTATGTGAATCATGTTCACGCATGATGTCCCCTCCACCGTGCACTTCCTTTTTTGTTATTTTGTCGTTTGCACGGTATGCACCGACAACGACAACAGATGTAGATGTACACACAATGTACCTACAAAAACAGGAATTTTAGGACAAACTAACGAAAGCGAAGTAGTAGTGGCAGATGGTATATGCAATGCCAAACCAAGGACTGAAGACATCTTCATATTACCCTGCTCGAACAATCAGGGATTTGAAAACCTGGGCAAAATTATCCACTGATATAAATATGTATCAAGTTATCCTACTCTAACCCACACATGTAAAATTGACAAAGGTTACTCTACAAGTGCCCAAACCAGGTACTATTTTTCCGGTCTATATCGTCATTCAGGCGGAGTCAATCCACTTTGTGACTTGACACGATATACCAAAAAAAGAAAAAAGAAAGAAAATAGTATATGTGATGATATACCATTGTTCGGCATACATGAAATATTAATTGGACAGTTTTTATGATGGACTTTTGGCTTTCTGCACTCTGAATTTATCGAAAATGAGTGAGCGGACGAAGAACAAAGAGTTTAGCACGGAGTTACATTTTTGTCTGGGGCATTTTGAGAATTACGAGTAGCCGCCATTGTTTGATGCTTGTGTCTTTGGACCGACCGGACGAATTTGTTTTGTTTGGCTGTGTTTTTTTGATAGTTGTTTAGCTGTTGACTTGCTTGCTTGTGTTTGGCATTGCATTGGCCATTGATCTATTCACCGGGATTTGCTAGTTTTAAGGCACAGATAGCAAGAAAACATAAATGGCAAGTGTGAAGCTAGTTAAAGTGATATATAGTTAATTACTGCGTACAAATTTTATGAATATTGACCGTAGATTTTAAATTGGACAACGGAAATTTGTACCGGTTTAATAAAGTGCGCCTCTACGGCTGCGCCAAGCGCCATAGTCATATATTCATTTATATTGGTCCGCCCAGCGTCAAGTGGTAAGCTTGTAGTTTTACACATGAAGTAATACATGACAATTGCATCGTCTCAAAATGATGGTATCATTAGTTCCATCAAGATAAACCCCACGAGGGTCAAATTACCTGAATTATCGTTTTGCGGTATTTTATAATAATCTAATCTTTTTAAGGACGAGGAGTCGACCAAACCAATAAAGTTTGATTACCGGTGGACAACGACAACTCAGTAGAGATGTCATATCCACCATACATGATCCCTCCCCCTCCCGGGATTCCGCCGCCGCCAGGAGCACAACCTTGGGCTCCTCCTCCACCTCAGCAAGAACATGATCCTCAAATTTCTGCGATGGATGTAAATCTTTCATCTTTGTTAAAATAAAAAATGAGTCGCAAATTATTTTTCTTCACCCTGTACTTGTATCGTCATCCAGTTTTTAATGAAATGATTTTTCTATGTAGTTTCAAGATATTGCCCCTCCAGGAACAACACCATTTGATCCGAATGCATTAAGTGCTCCAGGAACCTTTGAAAATGAACTGACAGAAGATCAAAAACAAGAAAAAGGTAAGTATTCATTCTCAAATCATTTTTCATTCACGGTTTATTACTTCGGCGAAGACGCATTGATAATTACATTTAATTTTCACGCCATTCTAGCTCTAAAATGGCAGCAGTTGCAAACGAAACGTTATGCCGATAAGAGGAAATTTGGATTTGTGGACACTCAAAAGGAAGATATGCCTCCAGAACATGTTCGTAAAATCATCAGAGATCACGGTGACATGAGTTCTAGAAAATATAGACATGACAAAAGGGTATACCTAGGTGCGTTGAAGTATATGCCGCACGCTGTGTTAAAGCTTCTTGAAAATATGCCAATGCCGGTAAGCAAATAATCTTTTATACATTTATTAGTACAACACGCTTATACAATTGACAATGATAGTAATTAGACCAAAATGAAGTTTGAGAAAACTTATATTTTGTAATAGTGGGAACAAATCCGAGACGTTAAAGTGTTGTATCATATAACTGGTGCGATCTCATTTGTCAATGAGATACCTTGGGTGATTGAGCCAGTTTACATCGCTCAGTGGGGGTAAGTTATTATTATTATTGTTATTTTAAAATTACTCTAGCCTTTTAACCTTCATTGCCCTTTACATATTGAGTTTTAACTTGATTTACCATGTTTTGTTCAAATTTGAAGAACAATGTGGATAATGATGCGACGTGAAAAGCGAGATAGACGGCATTTCAAACGAATGCGATTCCCCCCATTTGACGATGAAGAACCGCCTTTGGATTATGCGGATAACGTGCTGGATGTGGAACCTCTTGAAGCCATTCAAATTGAATTAGATGTAGAAGAAGATAGGCCGGTTCAGGATTGGTTTTACGATCACAAGCCCTTATCTGACACTAAATTTGTCAATGGCCCTTCTTACAAACGATGGCAGTTGGAACTTCCTCAAATGGCAACTCTTTACCGCCTTGCCAATCAGTTGCTCACTGACTTAGTTGATGACAACTACTTTTATCTATTTGACTTGAAGGCTTTCTTTACTGCGAAAGCCCTCAATATGGCTATACCAGGCGGTCCCAAATTTGAGCCTTTGGTGAAGGATCAAAGTCAACTGTAAGATATGTATATGTATAAAATACTAATGCTCTCACTCAGCATAGCACAAAATCAAAAGTGTCATTGTGGCATTGTTTTTGTTATTTCAGTGACGAAGACTGGAATGAATTTAATGACATAAATAAAGTCATTATTCGCCAACCCATTAGAACCGAATATCGTATCGCGTTTCCCTATCTGTATAATAATATGCCGGATTACGTACATGCTAGTTGGTATGCATCTTTGTATTTGTACCTATATTGCTTAGACTGATAGGTGGTAATAACTAGTGATAATTATGATGCTTTTTAATACTTGTAGGTATCACACTCCAAACGTGGTCTTTATTAAGACCGAAGATCCGGACTTACCAGCGTTTTACTTTGACCCTTTGATTAACCCTATCTCTCACCGGCATGCAGTTAAAGTGAGTCTTATTTTACTGAATAAAAGGTACTTGTTAAATGTAATAATACAGTGTAACTGAAGTTAATGTTATTGGTTTCAGTCCTTAGAAGATAATTTTGACGAGGATGATGACTTTGAACTGGATTATGTTGAGCCATTATTGTCGTCTCTTCCTATGTATACTGATAACACTGCTAACGGAATTGCTTTGTTGTGGGCACCTAGACCTTACAATTTGCGTTCTGGTCGAACACGCAGGGCACTGGATATTCCTTTGGTTAAAACCTGGTATAAGGTAAGATAGAATGGCACGTAGGACACCTTAAATCTGCTACAGAGTCATATTTAAATATGACAATTCTGTATTTGACTTTATTTTAATATCAAGTTTAATGTCCTATTATCTTTTTAGGAGCATTGTCCACCCGGACAACCCGTTAAAGTTCGAGTTTCCTACCAGAAGTTATTGAAGTATTATGTTTTAAACGCATTAAAACACCGCCCACCTAAACCACAAAAGAAGCGCTATTTATTCCGTTCATTCAAAGCGACCAAATTTTTCCAATGTACCACTCTAGATTGGGTTGAAACTGGGCTTCAGGTATGTAACTTTTAACTTTGATGATATTTTATACAGATGAACATGGAAATAATACTTTGAATTACACACTTCAAATTTCTGTTTGCTTTCAGGTTTGTAGACAAGGCTATAACATGCTGAATCTTCTGATCCATCGCAAGAACTTAAATTATTTGCATCTGGACTATAATTTCAACTTGAAACCTGTGAAGACGCTGACAACAAAAGAGAGGAAGAAGTCACGTTTCGGAAATGCATTTCATTTATGCAGAGAAATTCTTCGTCTTACAAAGTTGATTGTAGATTCACATGTACAGTATCGATTGAACAACGTTGATGCTTTCCAACTTGCTGACGGAATGCAATATATATTTGCACACGTGGGCCAACTCACGGGAATGTACCGATACAAATACAAACTAATGAAACAAATTAGGATGTGCAAAGATTTGAAGCATGTTATCTACTATCGATTTAATACGGTAATATATACCATTACGTGTTTGCATTTATTTATGTGCGGTATTTCATTCTTTCATTATTGAGAATTTAAAGAATTTCAACATGCTATGAATTGCTTATGTGGCACATGTAGGGTCCAGTGGGAAAAGGTCCTGGCTGCGGCTTCTGGGCTGCTGGCTGGCGCGTTTGGTTATTCTTCCTTCGCGGCATCACTCCACTTTTAGAGCGATGGCTTGGCAATCTGTTGTCGCGTCAATTCGAAGGTCGTCACTCGAAAGGAGTTGCAAAGACTGTAACAAAGCAGCGTGTAGAGAGTCATTTTGATTTGGAACTTCGTGCCTCTGTTATGCATGACATTGTTGACATGATGCCAGAGGGAATCAAGGCGAATAAGGCTAAAACAATTTTGCAGGTAAGAAAATGAAAAAAAAACTAGGAAGAGTTATTGCTGGTTTTCTGGTCTTTTGCCAAACGGACAATAATCTATTCATTCTTAATATAGCATTTATCCGAGGCATGGAGATGCTGGAAAGCCAATATCCCATGGAAAGTACCTGGACTCCCTACTCCGGTCGAAAACATGATTCTCCGATTCGTAAAAATGAAATCGGATTGGTGGACAAACACGGCTCATTACAACAGAGAAAGAATTCGAAGAGGAGCAACTGTGGACAAAACAGTATGCAAGAAGAACCTTGGTCGTTTGACTAGATTGTACTTAAAGGCTGAGCAAGAAAGACAGCATAACTACCTTAAAGATGGTCCATACATTTCGCCGGAAGAAGCTATAGCTATTTATACCACTACCGTGCACTGGCTGGAGTCACGTCGTTTCTCTCCTATACCGTTTCCACCCTTGTCTTATAAACATGATACCAAGCTATTGATTCTGGCACTCGAGCGGCTCAAGGAAGCTTACAGGTTAAATGAAGTGACTAGTTCTAATGTTTTATGTAAATAAGCTGTTTTCAAATGTTTTTGTTTTCTCTTTTTTTAGCGTTAAATCCCGCCTCAACCAAAATCAACGAGAGGAATTAGGTCTAATTGAACAAGCTTATGACAATCCGCACGAGGCACTCTCCAGAATCAAACGTCATTTGCTAACTCAGCGAGCTTTCAAGGAAGTTGGTATTGAGTTCATGGACTTGTACTCGCATTTAGTTCCTGTTTATGATGTAGAACCTCTTGAGAAGATAACTGATGCGTACTTGGATCAGTACCTGTGGTACGAAGCTGATAAGCGACGACTGTTTCCACCCTGGGTGAAACCTGCTGATTCCGAACCGTCTCCACTTTTGTTGTATAAATTCTGTCAAGGCATTAACAATTTGCAAGAAATCTGGGACACTGGGGAAGGTGAATGCAATGTGCTGTTGGAGTCTCAGTTTGAGAAGATTTATGAGAAAATGGATCTAACTCTCTTGAACAGATTGCTACGTTTGATAGTAGACCATAATATAGCTGATTACATGACAGCTAAAAACAACATTGTCATTAATTACAAAGACATGAACCACACAAACAGCTATGGTATTATTCGAGGACTGCAATTTGCATCTTTTATTGTCCAGGTACATAATGTATTGCTTTTTTGTTGCAAGTGGACGTGTGTAAATGTGATTGAATTTCTTTTAATTTTAAGTTTGTAAATTTTTAGTACTACGGGCTTGTTTTGGATTTGCTCGTCCTTGGACTCCAACGTGCTGCAGAAATGGCCGGTCCCCCTCAAATGCCGAACGATTTTGCCACATTCCAGGATGTTGACACTGAGGCTGCCCACCCTATTCGGATTTACATTCGATACGTTGACAGAATCCATGTGTTGTTCCGTTTTAGTGCAGAAGAAGCGAAGGATTTGATACAGAGATATCTAACTGAGCATCCTGACCCTAACAATGAAAATATCGTGGGCTACAACAACAAAAAGTGTTGGCCACGTGACTCAAGAATGAGGTTGATGAAACACGATGTTAATTTGGGACGGGCAGTGTTCTGGGATATTAAAAATCGTTTACCACGTTCCGTTACAACAATTGAATGGGAAAATAGCTTTGTGAGCGTGTACTCACGCGACAATCCCAATTTACTGTTCAACATGTCCGGTTTTGAATGCCGTATTCTTCCCAAGTGTCGTACGACGCATGAGGAATTTACGCATCGAGATGGAGTTTGGAACCTACAAAATGAGGTTACGAAAGAAAGAACCGCCCAATGCTTCCTTCGAGTTGATGATGAGTCCATGAGCAAGTTCCATAATCGTGTTAGGCAAATTTTGATGGCATCTGGGTCTACAACATTCACCAAGATTGTAAACAAGTGGAACACCGCATTGATTGGTTTGATGACATATTTCCGAGAAGCTGTCGTCAACACACAGGAACTCTTAGACTTATTGGTTAAATGTGAAAATAAAATCCAGACTCGTATAAAGATCGGATTGAACTCAAAAATGCCTTCGAGATTCCCACCAGTTGTGTTTTATACACCAAAGGAACTTGGTGGTTTGGGTATGTTATCCATGGGCCATGTCCTCATCCCCCAGTCTGACTTGAGATGGAGTAAGCAAACTGACGTTGGAATCACACATTTCAGATCCGGAATGAGTCATGACGAAGATCAGCTCATTCCCAACTTGTACAGGTAACGTGAATACTAGAGCAAAAACAAATTATAACAAATATATACTCTCCCCGCATTATGCACACATTGTTATTTGATGATTTGATTATTATATATTTTTATAGATATACGGTAAAATCTTTCTTAGTTAACAAATTAATATTAAATTTTCAACAAAACGAAGATCTTATAATGTTTGGTTGTTTTTTGTTCAGAGCTCAAATAGCTGGCTACCTGTACGGAGTAAGTCCTCCTGATAACCCACAAGTGAAGGAAATAAGATGTGTTGTGATGCCTCCTCAGTGGGGAACACATCAAACAGTTCATTTACCAATCACTTTACCACAGCATGACCTTTTGAAAGGTACATAATTCTGAATTTGTTACTCTATCCCTTTTTACAAATTTTTGTGTGGTATGTTTTATATAAATGTGAAAAATATTTCTTTGTTTTAGAATACGAACCACTGGGATGGATTCACACACAACCTAATGAACTTCCACAGCTTGCACCACAAGACATTACCACTCATGCTAAAGTAATGGCGGAGAATCCTGAATGGGATGGGGAAAAGTCCGTGATTATTACTTGCTCGTTTACTCCTGGTTCCTGTTCGCTAACTGCGTACAAACTTACCCCTAGGTAGGTCCAAAAATTTATCTTTTGCGGTGTATCTTAATATTATCGGTGGTAAAATACTGTATTCAATAAATCGAATGTTTTCTATTGCAGTGGTTATGAATGGGGTCGTCAAAATACTGATAGAGGAAACAATCCCAAGGGTTATTTACCATCGCATTACGAGAAAGTTCAAATGCTGCTCAGTGACAGATTTTTGGGATTTTTCATGGTTCCGTCTAGTGGATCATGGAACTACAATTTTATGGGAGTTCGCCATAAGCCAACTATGAAGTACGACTTAGTTTTGGCGAATCCAAAGGAGTTTTATCATGAAGTTCATCGACCATCTCATTTCCTTAACTTCTCAACTATTGAAATGGCTGAGCACTACATTGCAGATCGCGATGATGCTTTAGCTTAATGTTACATGGTGGTAAGTATTAGTATGCTGTATTTTTCCTAAGTTATCGTGTCCACTACGAAGATGAAGATTTTAAATATTTTTTTCTCAACAAATGACACGGACATTAAAAGATTTTTGGTTACTTCACGTGCGATTGTAAATTTCCAAATCTGGTACTAGAGATTTTGGTGTGTCATCGAAAAATAATGATGTCATATCGCTGACTGTGCCGACAAAACTATTTTACCAACCGGGTAAAACTAATTGCATGTTATTGTCGTTGTTGATTGTACAATTTACTGTTCTGTTTTTAGAGAAAATTTGAACGAACTTGGTATAAAGCTGAACGAAACTGAAGACGTTAAAGACTTAAAGATGATCAAGGAAGACATCATCGTGTCACTGAAGATAAGTTTAATGTATGTAGGTAGTATTAAGTTAAATATTACTTGTACAGACTACGAAGAACTGTTTCATGAGGTTAAGAAAGGATTTAATAGATGCTTTCTGATCTACGTTGTTTCAAAAACACTTAATTTCATATTTACTGTGGTATAGAAATTTTCTGTATTTATATATAATGTGTTCTTGCATATCTAAAATATACGTATCTTTTCGTAATAACAATTTAACTAATAAATATAAAATAAAGACAAAAAAGATCCTAAAAAGCTACTAGTTGATTTTAATCCAAACGATTGATATGGTTTTATTTCATGCACTGCAAGTGTTAAAAGAAAATATGGCATTTATGGTTGATATTACCGCTATTGGGAAAAGGATTATTAGCATTTGTTCAATACTCTACTGTCGAGTTTACTCTCTAACTTCGGTTGTTCTTTTGTAAATAAGGATCTCACAGTGCCCCAGTTTATCATCTGTCCATATTGGGAAAAGGATTAGCATTTGTTCAATACTCTACTGTCGAGTTTACTCTCTAACTTCGGTTGTTCTTTTGTAAATAAGGATCTCACAGTGCCCCAGTTTATCATCTGTCCTCTTGTTTGTCTTGTTGATCTGAACATGGGGCTGCATTTGTGTTGTAATTGTAAGACAGTCGCAAGCGTAAGTAAACAAAAACAAAAATTGAGAAGATCTTTCATCCCACATTTTTGTGAATAAAAATATTGATTCAGTAGTAGAGGAGTAGTACTAGTAACTAGTAACAAAAGAAATAGATGCAAATGCAAAGGGCAAGGAGGATTTAAAATTACATAATTTACAAAATCACACATGTGCATACTTGCATTGTGTAGTAGTACGTCATTTGCTGTACATTAAGGAACCCAGATCAGTAATAAAAGGATATTTAGAAAGTTTAAACGTTTTCCGTGTTAACTGTGTTAAGCTGGCGAAATCTGCAACTACAAGAAACCTTTTAAAAGTGATACAAACGGTACGGTCTCAAAAATATAATTATAAAACGAGATTGGGGACGACTTTAGTGAAACCGACACATGCAAATTTGTGATTAGGCAACGGCGTATTTTATTATAACACAGGAACAATGGATAAGTTGCCGCAACAGATTGGGGCATGTGGAAAGTGTGGCTACGCTGGTCACTTGACGTACCAGTGTCGGAATTTCATTCCCACTAACCCGGATAATGTTAGATACTATCTATATAACTGTTTTTGCATTAATTGTTAACAATTATTATTTGTGTCATTCTTAGATGTCTTATATTTTGTATTTTGCTTTAGACAATTCACTTGGACGTATCATCCACATCAAGTGATGAAAGCGAGCTCTCAGACGACCTGACTACTCCTCTAACTCAATTGCGAGCTCATGAATTAAAACTGAAACTGAAGGAAATGCGACGAAAGAAAAGAATGTCTGATAAGCGAATTAAAAAGAAGGTTAAATCTGATGCAAAGAAGTTAAAGAAGGGGAGAAAGAGTCGAAGTCGGAGCCCAGCCAAGAAAGCTAAACGTCGCAAAGAAAATGAAGAAAAGAGGAGTTGGACAAAAAGCAAGGAGAAAGATGGCAACAAGAAAAAAGTGCGTAGAGAGCGTTCCAGCAGTACATCCAGCAGTAGCAGCTCGTCAACTTCATCCGAAAGCAGCAGCGATTCATCCAGTTCTTCAAGCAGTAGCTCCAGTTCTACCTCATTCTCCAGTTCATCCCCTTCACCACCTCCCCGTTCCCACAAAATAAGGGAAAGGCCAAGGGAAAATAACCGACGGAGGGAGAGAGATAGATCACCAGCACCAGACCGAAATCAGGGGCAAAGTAGTAGCAGTAGAAAAGAGAGAACCCGAAGTCGTGAACGCGGTCATCATCATCGCCGTGACAAAAGTCGCAGTCGTAGTCGTAGTGTGAGCAAAAGTCGAAGCACTAACAACAGGGAACGTAAAAATAGAAGTAGACGAGATTCATAAAGAGGCTCGTTTCACGATGCCCCATAATGTATAAGGAGATAGCAGGCTGTTCGACTGTTTCATCTTTTTATTTGGTATTTTGTGTATCTAGTATCTACACTACTCCACATTACATGGTATGATGCAATTAGGGCATAGAAAAACTCATATTTTACAACAGACTGTATTTTTCTTTTTATGATGTGTTTGTTTTAAATAATTTTTATTCTTGTTGTACTAATTTTATAAACATTTTTAAATAAATTGCATTTTCTGTATTGATCAGACACTGAATACACATGCCTAGTAAGAATAAGAATAAAAAGAAAAATAAATCTACCACACCAGCTGGTACGTTAGAAAAAACGCCAGCATCGTCAACAAATGTTCATTTGACATCAAAACAATCTGCTCCCCCATCCCAATCCCCACATCCAGACCCTGTCCCTTCCATACCGAAGACGTTAACAAGTGACACTCCCTCACCTACTAACATTTCCTCCAGCATGGCCCCCAGTCCCAGCAATAATAAAATAGGGGAAAGCACTGGAAAATTGGAATCACCGGTTTTGGTAGCTGTGAAAACTTTGCTGAATGTCATTGAGAAGTATAACGGTATGTTTTTTTCTTAAACAGCCATTATAAAGTGGCACTATATTCAACATTGACATTATATAGTTGCAAGTTGCAATGGTATGTGCATTTCATTGATTCTTTTCTTTCAGGGACAACAGTGATTGGTTTGACTAATGAATTGAATTCTGCGAGTGCAAGGTATGCAGCTTCTCACAGTACGCAGATACAGACAAAATGCAAACTAGCTGTAAATTCCGCGTGTGCACAGTTTATCCGATACGCCACACTTACGTTATCGTCGCTTGAGGCTGAAGACGTTTCTAAATGTCGGGAGCAGATGTTGATCGAGGGGCAAAAATACTTAAAAACTTGTGAGAGGTCTATTGAAAAGATTTCTCGATGGGCAGTTACTTTAATTTTCGATGGTGCTGTAAGTTGATCAGTGCTCTTACCTTTAATATTTAAATATATGTCATACAACTATATCATGCGTATATAAGTAGCAGTGGTTGATTTCATTTATTTCAGCGCATTCTGGTTCATAGTGATTCGCTTGTGGTTTTGGAGACTCTTCGATCTGTTCCTAAAAATATATACTTTTCAGTTTACATTGTCTTAGATAATGACTCTGTATCAAAGTTTTTCAATGAAAATTATAACATTGATGTTAAAATCATTAGAGATGCAGAAGTAGGCACCTTAATGGAGAGCATGGATTTAGTTATGGTTGGAGCTGAGGCAGCTCTTAAAAATGGTGGAATAATAAACAAGGTATGGTTGAACGCAACCAAATTGAAAGAGAATGTCATATGCATAGATGTGATAAAAATAATGAGGTGTTTACTGTTTACCGTGTTCCAGGTGGGCACCCTCCCATTAGCAATATGTGCACGAGAAATGAATAAACCTATGTATGTTTTGGCAGAGAGCTTCAAATTTTCATTGATGTATCCTATGAGTCAAACTGATTTACCAAATGAGATACGTGTAAGTATTTTGCAAGTGACATTTACTTTTAAATATTGTTGTTTATTTCAATACAATAATTTTGTGTTGTATACAGGAAATACCCGGAACTAACCGTATTCGTGTGGATTACACCCTCCCCAAATATATTACTTTTTTAGTTAGTGATAGAGGACTTTTAACACCTACCGCAGTTTGTGATGAACTGATAGAGCTTTACACTTGATGTTTTTCGATTATTAGTATTATTAAACTCGCTATATAATATACTCCTTTAATTTCCATATTTTTAAGCATTATATTTGCTTCAAATAAAAGAATGTTTTGTGGTAAATCTAATGTTTGATTTATAATTTGTGCACTGTTGACTGTGCCATACCTACTTCAAAAAAAAGAAATCAAATCCAAAGACTCCAGTTCGATTCCTGATTTTCTAGAACTTACTTTGTGGCCGCTTTTCTAGCCAAGTCTTGATGCCTTGACTAGAAAATAACTTCATCGCATGCGGCTTTTATACCTGGCAACTCATTTAAGAGCTGGGTCCCATGGACAAGTTCAATATGATTAATTGCATGGGCTAAGACAATATCTGCCCATGTCATTGCGTTTCCTACCAAATGCTTCCCTCCATTCGACTGAATAATCCCTTCGAAAATATCCAAATATCTTTCTTTTGTTGATTTTAGTACCTCCTGTCGCTTTTCTTGCTTCTTTTGGTCATCCTTTTCTGAGACAACTCCGTACCAAGCTAGACATAAAGATTAACATATACAACACATCGTCATATTTTTCAATCGATTAATTTTTCACCGTTTTCCTATTACCTATATCATATCTATATAGTCGTTCATAAAACTGACCTGTCAAGAATTCCCTAAGGGAATCTACGTATTCGTCACACAGAGCGGCCTCGTAAAGATCATTTGGGACCAAATCATACTTTCTTGCAAAGTAGCGTGTAATTGCTACTGATTGACACAAACTCTTGCCGTCAAATTCCGCTAATGGTACCTGACCCCACCGGCATTCTGTAAAATTATGAATTATAAAGCCCAACACTTGTACATTTGACATTACATATTACATACATTAAACTTTAATTAAAATCCCATCAACTATACTGTTTTACCCACTTTCTTTAATGTCTTGGGGTAGTACTGCTGGAATTGAATCCAGTGGGACCCGAATGTCTTCAAAGTCAATACCGGCATGGGACAAAATCCAGCGGGTTGGTTCAGCCAGCCCACGTGCATCAAAGTATGATAGCTTCACTGTTGCCATTTTATTTCCGTTCCGGAATTGGAAATAATATGTTAAAAATATCGTTTTCGTATATCTACCAACGCCAGACGGAGTTGACACGTTGACAGTCAACAGCAGTAACAATAAATTTGTGGCTTACTAAAAATCTTCGCGTTTGTATATTTGTAAGTTGTGTTTGTTTATATGCAACTTTTTATCATCTGGCATGGCATTTTACCTGTTCGTATCTATCTGTATTCTCTACACTACACCACACACAAAATGCAACTTGCACTTTCCACTGCACTTGAACCGCAGCAGTGAGTGAGCGATGAACAAGAGAAAATGGAAAAGAGAAACCTTCTTGAAGAAAAAATCAAAAATAGTCTGTTGAGGTGTGTTGAGACCTAGTAAAACCAATGAACTAAATCTGAATACGAATGTACTTCCCGACATTTGCATGAAAATGACAGAGCCCACTTCTCTGGAATAATATATGCAATGTTAATCATAATTATATTCAACCATGTTATCAGATATTTAAGCATATATGCTAAATGCATTTATTGTTTCCCAGTATGAATTATATATATAAAAATTTTCACACAAGTTGCTGTTAATACTTTGTCTGTGGTCGTTTCTCCATCCATTTTTTTACTTGAGGAATAGACAAAACATGGATAAAAAAACTTTTCAAACATGGATAATCTGCAACCAAATCAACTCCTACAAGCTGTTGGAAATGTTGCAAGGCATATGTAAGATATAAATCGGCCCATGTCACTGAATTCCCCACTAAATGCTTTCCATTACTGGATTTTAAAATGCCTTCAAACACACTCAAAATTCGGGGTTTAGTCGTTGTTAAAGCTTTGTTTATCTTTTCTTGCTTCTTCTGTTCATCTTGTTCCATTAACCCGTCATAGAATGCTAAAAATTTCAAAAGAGTTCACCTCAGCTTGATTTTTGTTGTTTAAAAGCAGTATAAAGTTGTACGAACAAAAATTTTGGGTCACAAACTTACCATTCATCATATCTCCAATTGCGTCGATGTACTCATCACATAACGCTGCTTCATACAAGTCTTCCGGAACCAGATTGCACCGTTTGGCAAAATATCGGGCTATAGCTATTTGACTGGGTCAGGCTTTTCCCCTCGAATTCAATCAATGGTACCTGTCCCCATCGGCATTCTGCAATTGACATGTTTAACATAGCTTATTATACTTAATCATTCTACAAAAACATTTAATTGTTTACGTTTAAAACATTCATATAAATCGTACTTGCTATGATATCTGCCGGAAGATTTGGTGGAAAGCAATCGTAAGGTATTCGAATGTCTTCAAATTCGATATCCCCGTACGACAAAATCATGCGGATGGGCTCACAAATCCCACGCCCGTCAAAATAGTACAATTTCGTTGACATTTTTGCTAAAATAACCAAAGAGCTTATAAATAACCGTCAATTGCGACTTGCGACAGACTTGGTGGGTTCCTGGTTTAGATCGTCTTTAACACGTAGTCCTCACACAAAGAACAACTGTACGTTCTCGTTAAACTCCACACTACTACTGACTGAAACTGAAGCAATTGTGGAACCAAGTGGAACCAATTCAACAAGTTCAGTGACAGACGAGACAAGTAATAACATGACACCAGCATAGCAGCTTCTGGTGATCTTTGTGTCTACGATAGATGTATTAATGTTATTTATTCTATATACCTTGTGTCTTCTCTGGAAACAAATACCCATGCGGCAAAAAGAATGTACACGCAACGCAGTGTGTGCTTTCTGGAGAAATTGACTGTAATCCAACCCCTAATTAATTCAATTCATAACACAAAACAACATAAACTAAGCCCAATTGACACTAAAAAAAGAACTATGACCTATCAGTTTATCATGATAATCCTGGCAAGAGATATATTTTCTAATCAGTAAAACATCACCGTGTTTAGTGACTACTGTAAGTATGCATGTGAAAAGGTTGTTGCAAAGTTGCAATGCAATGGGATCGTGAATCGTGATTGGTTCAATTTGAACCAATTTGACATTGCAGGTTATGCTGCTGCTGTTATGGAACTGTATTGTACCGAGTTCCACTGAAAACTGGATTGTATTGAAATGGAAATTGTGTTGTAGATCACCATCTACACAATGTAGTGCTTTTTATTGTACTCATTGCTCACGTAAAGTAGAAAGTCTTGTTCAATTTTATGAATACTGTCTATATAATATTTTGGTTTTTATATAAGTTGTTATATGCATATTTTAAAGTACAATTCAATACATATCAATTATGTATAGTGCACAAGTAATTTTCTTGGAGGATTCATTATCGGACAGGTGGTGTCATCCTTGTCTTCTTGACGATGATGACTATGATTAACCCGGGCTGTACCTCTGCTATCCACTCCGCAACCAATATCATCGAGACGTATTTTTCCATGGATGTCAAATTCAAGTTTTAGAAGCAAGAAAACTATCCGAACCACTTTGGACCACGCAATAATCATTTGAGAACGTATATAAATATTAATTTTCTTGTATAGGCAACTGAGAAATTGGGCAATTCAGTTTATCGTGTTAATTTGCTTTATTACTTCTTTGTTATTTAGAATATATTGTACATACGGTTTGATGTTAATACTTTGTCTGTGGTCGATTTTCCACCCACTCTTTTATTTGGGGAATAGATAATATATTGACCGACAAACTTTTAATACATGGGTAATCGACAACCAAGTCAATTCCTAGTATAATTTTGAAATGTAGTAACACATGAGTAAGATATATATCTGCCCATGTTACTGATTTTCCCACTAAATGCTTTCCGTCATTTGATTTTAAAATATTTTCAAATACATCCAAAAATCGAGGTTTGGTAGTTTTCATAGCGTCCTTTATCTTATCTTGCTTCTTTTGTTGGTCTTCTTCCATTACCGCGCCGGTGTATACTACGATTTGCATAACAATTTTGTAACAAGTTTTGTCATTTTAGCTTGCATTATCGCAAACAATATTTTGTGTCTTCAAACTTACGTCGCATCATGTCGCGAGCAGCGTCAATATACTCATCGCAAAGGGCAGCATCGTATAAGTCTTCCGGAACCAGGTTGCACCGTCTTGCAAAATATCTGGCTATTGCAAATGATTGGGTCAAACTTTTCCCTTCAAATTCAATCAGTGGCACTCCACCCCATCGGCATTCTACAATCATACACAAAGTAGTTGCTACATTTGGGATACATGAAGCATAGAAATTTTAAAGTTAATTTGTAAAATGCCTACTTGCTTTGATGTTTGCCGGGAGATTTGGTGGAAAGCAATCATAAGGTATTCGAATGTCTTCAAATTTAATATTCCCATACGACAAGATCATGCGGATTGGCTCACAAATCCCACGTCCATCGAAATAGTACAATTTCGCTGACATTTTTGCGAAAAATTGCGAAAAAAATCAATCAAGACAGACTACGTGGTGGGTTCCTAGTTTAGATCGTCTTTGACATACGACTGTGGGCTCTGGTTAAAATTTACACCACTACTAAAGAAATACTGAAAGAATTCTGAAACTTTTCCTCCCACTGGATTTACTTCGCAATTATGGGATCGAGTGGCAGTTTCAAGGAAAACAAAAATAAACTGTTGTGACTGTGACAGCAACAGTTGTTTCGGGACTGTTTTGATTCTACTCTTGAAATAAGTGGCCATAAAGTAAGCACAAACACAATATGTAATTGTCTCTCTGTAAAAGAAATGCACTGAATTTGAGCATAATTATTCCTTCTATTCTATTCTAACCCGAACTGGTCCATTTCCCAGATACAGCACAACATTGCTGACAAACTGCTGTAAGCATACATTATCATTGTCGTGAAAATCATGAGACGAGACGAGATATAATTTCCATCTTCCAATCCAACATGTTTACAACCATAACAGCTTTGCTGCGTGTCAGTAAATACTAATATCAGTATGAGAGGAGGTTGGCCATGCTATAATTTCGTAAACAATTTTGAGTGGGCTTTAAGTATAGAGTATAGGAGTACAGGTAGTTGTAGTTGTAGGTTGTGTTCGTTGCTGATGTAAAGGAAAGGTGCTTTTTTGCATGGCTCGATTAATATTGTCTAAGATTAAAAAAACAATCCTACATGCCTGAAATATTGTTCCGGCCGTCGGTGCATTTT
Organism: Callyntrura sp. NNG-2020; assembly: GCA_027744055.1. NCBI lineage: Eukaryota > Metazoa > Arthropoda > Collembola > Entomobryomorpha > Paronellidae > Callyntrura > Callyntrura sp. NNG-2020. The sequence continues at coordinate 21,512 of JAHZNE010005262.1, forward strand.
ACTAGTGTTTTTTCTTTTAAATTATTATGTCAGTTTGTTAGCAGTAAGAAAATGCTTTTCTGTCAATATAGCATGTCAATTGTAAGAATTTTGCATT